>CANXYC011017446.1:0-130638 GCA_948193065.1 Aleurites moluccanus | reverse complement strand
TATATTTTTTTTTTTTTTTTTTTTTTTTAAATCTTTTTTTTAAAAAATATTTATTTTTATATTGTTTGCACCCCCCCCCCCCCCCCCCCCCCCCTCTCTTAAATATGAATATCATGAATATTGTAGTGATTATTTATGTTGTTTATCAATTTAAACAATTTGATCCCACGGTAAATTTTTTTCAAATTATTTAAAGTAATTCTATAATTAACAAATTTTTGTTAGAGTAATTTAGTTCACATTTGAAGGTAGAGTCAAAACAGCTATTAATTGATAAAAAAAAAATAATTTCGAAAAATAACAAATTTTGACGTTCATATTGACACTTTAATTCTTTCCTCGTGAATCGACCAAGTCGATCATCTCATCAAGAATTTCAAACAATTGCATGGAAACAAATATATCTTCCAAGTACTTGTAACCTATCAGATAAAAATAAAATAGTTTTTAATTTTGTCCATATATTTTATGAACTATTAAAAATTAAATAATAGAGTAGATACAATCAGTGAATTTTTAGCTATTTATACTTATAAATTAGAACCAGATAACTGAAGTTTATAATTAATTGAGTTTTTTTTTTTTGTTCGATTCAGATTTTTTTCTCCCATTTGTCAAGGTAGATGCACTTGAACAGCTTCATTCCTTGTAGGATAAATATTGGCCAAAAGGGTTAGTAAATTAAATAAATCTCAGCTTTATTGGCTAGAACTTGAGAAAAATTAAATTGTTAACTGTTCAACGGTTAACAAAGGACTACTACCTGACTCTGGGAGAGTGACTTAATTAGAGATAATAATCAGTTCAAGACATGGTACTCCTCCCTGTAACGAAGAAAATTAAAAAAGAAAACAAAGGTTTAATTACAAGAACGAGATCTTAAACTGCTAGATTTTCCATTTTAATTGAATAAAAACCCTCCAATTACATGTGACGGCCGCGGAGCATCTTTAACGAAAGTGAATGTTTGTACTGTAGCACAATACTAAAAAATAATTTATCTTGGAATTGAGAAACTGATGGCTGAGAATTATATTTTTGTTAACATCATCTTTTCCATTTTTTCAGTTCAAGATTTTTAATTTATCATGACAGTTATAATTAAGACTGTCAGGTATAATCGCGGACAAATCTTGCTGGGAAGTTCACATTTAAGTCAGATGATAACATTATAAAAATGCAATAGTTATGAATTTCTGATGACATTGCAAAAGTGAAAGTTTAAACATTCTTTTTAATTAAGCAAAAAAAACACAATCATTTTCTTTGCTTTTTCTCTCGTAGAGAAAGTAAACAAGTAGCTACTAAACAATAAACAAGACGAGAATACAAGATCAAAGGCAAGAACATGTTAAATTCCCCACATTTCAGGGGGGGAGTATCCATATCAACACTTGAATTATAATTTTACAATGAACAAAGGGGTGGACGGATAAATAAACACTCGAAAAAAAAAATTTAAGAAAAAGAAAGCAAGCTATTTACACACATTTACCCATATAACAATTATTAGTCAAAGCCCCCACCCACCCACGAATGTGCAGGATTTTGTTTCTATCTTGACTAACCCTCTACACTGGAGGCTAACGAATATGTAACATACAATTTCAGACGACGGAGCCAAACCCAAGATTCCAGCCAAGCAGGATTGGTTCAATGTAGTGTTAAATCTGATAAGCAAATTGCACTCAGAGAACAGCATCGGTGACCTTAACATGGATTTCGTTCCCTAGAGCTGCTGCCGGACAAGGTCACTCCATCAAACACCGGGAAAGAATGTTCATTTATCTTGCTTGAGCTTTGTCATCAGTATATATTGAAACATAAGCATCAGCGCCACCAGCAGCAAGCAGTACTTGGTATGGATGGAAGGTGAGACTGCTCACCGGACCGATTTTCTGAGCCATGAAAGTTGAATAATAACGAATGGTACCAAGTATTTCACCCTCCAGGCTAAATACTTTAATAATTTGTTTTGCTGAGCCACTGGCAATGATAGGGGCATGCCTATGAACAGCTAAAGCTGCAAGTGAGCCCCTGTGTGCATTAATTGTAAGATAGGTATCCCTGGGATTTCTGATATCCAGGAACTCAATATCACCAGCCTGAGATGCACTGACAAACTGAAACAAGACAGTTCAACAAAATGTAAAATAAAATAAAATCACCACAGGCAAGACCCAAACATAGAGACATTCAAACATTCGTCAATCACTACTGAATATATATACACTTTTTACCTTCCCAGGATCAAGACCAGGTTGAAAGCCAATCCCCATAACTCTTTCTACTCTTGTATGTGGACGCTTAGTACAAACAAGCCTGAAAATCAAGGACATGACAAAATTAAACATAATGGCAAACATGAAGTATTGCACCTATTAAGTTTAGAATATAATAAAGGTGCGTATAATGGGAAATGTACAAGCATGTGACAGCTTAGCAAAATATCATCACTGCTTGACATTTGCATCATGCCAGAGGAACATCTTATGTAGATTACTTACATATCAGGTGTCCGGACATCATACAGTCTGACAGAACCATCTACAAAACCCGCAGCAAATTGACCCCCATGAACTTGAGAAGCAGACTACACAGATCAAAGTTAAAAAGGCTCATTAAAAAAATGTAGATACGTCAACTGATAACAGCACAAATAAGAAAAACTAACAAATTGAAAATAAAATATCAGACAACATCAGCACCATATCTGGTGAGAAATCATTGGAAATTGAAACTAGAAGTTAAGGCCTTGTTTAATTATGGAAAATATTTTCTATTTTCTTTTTCTAATTTTTATTTTCATTTCTCAAATTTCTATATTTCCATTTTCCAAATTAAAAATTAGAAAATATGGTCAAATTCATTTTCATTTAAATTTTTCTCTATTTCTCAATTTCAATTTTTATTTCTAAGATTCCTTTTTTTATATATAACTCTTATTTTTCATAAATATTTATTTTAAAAAAGATTAAAAAACATTATAAAATAGTTTTTCATAATATAGTATAATTTTGGAAAACTTCAAATTTTTTTTCAAATTTTACATTTAGAAAAATTTGATAACTGAACTCTAAATTCCAATTTTCTATTTTCTAGGAATAATTATCTGTAAAACAGGCTTTATTTTCCTCAACTAAATAAGGCCTAAGCCACTAGGGTACATAAATTCCACTACAGCAAATCCTCAATGTCTTTCTGAGACAAATATCAAGTGTGGGATAAACCACACTTCAAATACAATTCATCATAATCATTCCAAGGAAACACTAGCAATTGCATGCGACATCAAACATCGAAGTTTTAGTCACCATCTGCAGCTAAACAAAATACAAGACTCATGGTGAGAGTGCACCCTTGAGCCAAAAAAAAAAAATGAAAGAGCAGCGTAATAGTAAAGAAAGCAATTAATATTCTCCTTGATCAAAATAATATTCAACAACAGGAGACAAAAATGAGGATTTCACAATCAATTCCTTTACATGCAACATTCATGACCATAATGGCAATTTAAAAAATTTTCTTTTTACCAGAATAATAATTTAACCTCAAGAACATCATACATAAAAGCATCTCTAATGAAACCAAACCATGTTTTCCATATTTGAAACTCCCAGCAAATTCTCATTGTATTCAGATATTTTCTACAAGGCAAAAGATAAATATAACTTTTACAAAATCCACAAAACAAGAAAAAACTCACCAATGCTGAGATGCTGCAATCTGATGAGGATGGAATAGAATTAAGCAATTGCTCTTTATCCAGGTCCCAAAGCATGATGGAAGATATTTCACCAGAAGCATACTGGCGTGAAAATGCATCACAGCATTCTCAAACATGAGAATATGGGGATAAGATAACTTAAAAATAGTAGATCTTAAAGTAAGTATATACCAGATATCCTGATTGCTGTTGCCAATCTACAACAGCATTCAAACTCCTCACACCCGGTTTATGACCCTGGATTGAAGAAAATGCAGTAACAAGCTTTTGTTTACCCTTGATAGTATAATCTTTCCAAATCCGAATATTTCCATCACCTACAACAAGTGTAGCAAAAAGATTTATTTGAAAATCTAACAATCCTACAAACCAAGCTCACAACTATATAAATAAGTGAATTATTACATGATGCAACAAGAAGCAAACTGTCATCGAGCTCATTTACTAGGCAGAGCCTAGAAATTCCTTTGTCAGGAAAATCATGATTATCAAATCCATTGAGAAGGGCTGCATCATCATAATTCCATACCCTGAGAAGAAAGAAGCAACAAATAATTAACACAAGGGCATATCATTGTCAATATGAGATGGCTCAATGGAAAGACCAACACAACAACCAAAAACTATCTCAACGGATGGTATTTGGGTACCATATACCTATTTACATAAGTACATCAATTAAATGATTGAAGGTATTCAAAAAATGATTGAATGTGATAAACTGTTTGTCTCAAGTAGATGAGTCTAATCATCTTTTATTGCACCAACTTCCTCCATTACTTGACTTGTGAAACTCCAATGCAAGAGATCATATATGTGTGCCTATTTTCATTCACATTACCCACAAATCCAATCCAAAGTGAGGGTTAAAACATATCTATTAAGGCTTCACTTGAAAAGAGATATGCAGCAAAACTAGCTTACACACCTATCTTATTGTCTAAGAAACCCCCAGAACTATTAATCGAAATTCCTCTGTTTCAAAGTTAGAAACTGAAAGAATGCTAAGGTTTGTTACAACTATTCTTACCAGATGCACAAGGCAACATGCAGAAAGCATTTTTATATGATTAACATGTCGGAAACAATGAGAAAGAAGTATCATGTGGATTGTGTAACAATCAAATCCAAAAATAATTCACGTGGATCGTATGTGATAATCATATGCAAAATATCATGCCAAAAATAATAATGCATTTATGTGTTCATATAGCATGTCAAAACAACTATCACTGGGTCAAAAGAAGAGCATAAGAAAGTACTGATTCAAAATTGGCATACCTTATCCGCTCGTTTTCATCAGCAGCGATGACAATAGGAGAGAAAGGGAGCAACAAAGCAGCTTTTGTGCCTGTTTCGAACTTTGTGTCCCAGCCAGCAATTTGATTATTTAACCTGCTGACAGCTAGCCAAAAAAAGGGGGAAGGAAAGAACTTCGTCAGCTCAAGCCAAATTTAGCACAAATTCAACAAAATAATTATTAGAAGCAATTAACCAAAAGGACTTACATGAATGTTGACACTTGGCAATGTGATCCAGTGCAAATTTTTCCCTCTCTTCTCTTTTAACCAACAGATCTTCAGTATCGTCTGATGTTGTAAGAAGCGGCTTTGAGAAGTGACCACAACTCCAGTTATAAATAGTTGATTGAGGAAGCAAACTACGTTCCGAACCCCCAGAAGATCCAGCAGAACCTATGAGAGGATCTGCTAATCCTGAATCTGGAGAATTCATCAGGTGAGGCCTGAATTCTAAAGAACAAACTCTACGCATTCCTGTTAAGTAACTTTGTCGAGGAGGACTAACAGGAGGAGTTCTGAATGATAAAGGCAGATGACCTAGTAACAACAGCCCAAAAGAAAGATTAAAGAGGATGCTATCATAAGAAGTGCAAATAAATTTAATTGACATGAAGGATAACAGACATCATATGAAAGGTGAAACATGAACTGGAAATAATGTAAAGCCAAAATAATACAACACATCCTCTAAATATGCATCCAATCTAATAGAAATAATGTGGCATAAAAAGGGAAGAATTTGGCAACCTGCATTCATGTCAAACCATGATGACGAACGAGCTAATCCTGCAAGACTAGGAGTTGCAGATGAAGTTGCAGGTTCACCAGGCCGACCACTACCACAAGTGGAGTTTAAAGGCTTTGTCACCACTTGCTCGATCCCAATAATGGACAGTACCCTCCGACCAAGGCTGGCAATGCGTGGAGAAGGATCCTTGGCCAGTGTACACATAGCCAGGACACACTGTGAATACATAGCATTATCCAATGGTTTTGGCCTTGAATGGTGGACTACCCCATTGCTGACAACATCATTCAACATTCCAGAATCAGAATGCTGAGATGAATCATCAGATAGGGGTGATCCATGCATAATTCCAGATGTAGCAAGAGGACTGCTAGTGGATACTCTTCCATCTCGAACCACTGATTGGTTATCATTGCCAACTCTTGTCAAAGGACCAATTTGGGATGAAAGAATACTTGTATGCGGTATATACTGGCTTGGATTAGTATATCCACTAGCAGTACCTTTTATGTGGGCCAAAGAAGGCAAGGAATTAAGTAAAGAATTTGACTGGGGTTTCCAATATGCAGCAGCAATTGATTTGAGGTGCCGCTTGTGACCAAAAGCAAATCGTGCTAGAGCTGTCAGGGTACAATGACTCTCATGAGATTGTAGTCATAAAGCATAATAAATTAAACCTCCAACGAATACAAAAAATTGACTTCCTCCAACCACCACTGCCCTCCTTATCTTGACACAGTTAAAGAAACAAAATAAACTTGAAGAGAGAACAAGGGGCCCATAAGATTACTTTTCAAGAAAGTATAGGTCTTGACAGGTATAGCACGTCCGTGTAATTTAACAAGTTTTTACAAGTCCATAAACATACAAAAACAACTATTAATAGATAAACATTAAGTTGTAAAATTCTTCAATTCTTTCCGAAATTCAGAAATGATATTGAAACATAATTTTTAAAGAATTGCAAACAACTTTAACAAGCTAACCAAGCTTGAGACACTAATATTCTGAGTTGTGTGCAGTAAAGTTGTCTCTCTCAATGTTTATAAGCAATGTAAATAGTTAATAAGCTGTTTTCCACTAAATAAATTCCTATTTGCATTTTGGCCGGCAACTCTTAATGAATCCAAGCATAAGAAAATAAATTTTGATAACCATTGCATACCTATAGCAACCTCTGCCCTAACAAGTGGGCTTCCATCTGAAACAACACTTAGTAGGCTTCTAACAATGCTGATTTCAGCTCTAAATTTGTCATCATCATCAGAATCTTCATCACCTGCAACGCCATCTCGGCACACATCACCTCCAATATCAAGCAGGGTACCCAACGCAAACACAGCAGAAGCCCTAACCTGGAATAAAATGAGTTGTTTAATTAAAAAGTCATACATAGTGATGAAAATAAACATGATATATAGTGTGGCAACACGATTGTAAAAAATTGTAAACCTCAGGTTGTGGCTCAAAGAGTAGAGGAGCATATATAGCAGGTGCATCTGCCTGCAAACCGATTATTTGAGCCTCTGCAAAATCCTCCCACAACTTTCCCAGGCATAGACAAAGCCATTGCAGAAATAGGGGCTCAGTTTGACCATCATTCGGTATTGAACCCCGAAGATGCTTCAAGCACACTTGAACCAAACCAGCTTCAATACAGGCTTCCTGGCCCCTTCTGTGACCATCAACAATAACAGCCAAAACAAATGCAGCCATTGCTCGCTGCTCTGGATATGCTTCCATGCTATCAAGAAACCTGATAAAATATGCATGCCCCCCATCCTTAACAAGATCAACTTGGCATGACTGCGAAACAGAGTATAGTGATTCATAAGCAATTTGTAGTGGTTATATGATGGAAAAGAATACAACAGATTTTGCAATCAACACACAAAACATTTATGCAAAACTTACTATATAACAAGGGCAAGGCTCATAATGACGAGCTTTACAAAGCCACCATCTCCCACATGAACCCTCTCTCTCATACATAGAAAAACGCATTTACCACTGTATATCTTGGGTAAATGGCAAACAAGTTTGTTCCATCTTAATTACTTGCTTTATTGTCGTCGCTCAATGCAGAACAAATTTTCCACTCACTCATGGACAAGACAGTTTATGCAACCATTATGATCATAAAAGGTTATGAAAGACAACTTGCAGGTCTGAAATTCTAGTAAAATTTATGGGTGCGTTGAGAGACATGTGTATACAAAAGAACACATGAATCATGGTTAAACATCGCTTTTAAAATGCATCTTTATCCAGTGCCAGAATTTATCCATATGCATATGAGAATTTGATAGATAGATAGACAGGAAACTCGAGTAAACAACCAGAATTTGTAACCAAGATTAACTAGGAGGCAATATAGAGAAGAAAAACAACTTCAAAATACATACATGCACACAAAAGGGCACATGAAATCATAGTTAAAACATCACTTTTAAAATGTACCTTATCAAGTGCCAGAATTTTTGTCCATATGAATACAAGAATTTGCCTAAGTTCTGGTGTTGTTGTTTGCAACAGCTTCAAAACATATGGAAATATTCCAACAGATAATGCCTACAGGTCCCAAAGCAAATCAATGATAAAAAATTAAATGGAAAATGAAAACAAGAAGCTTATACATCAGCATAGGAAAATACACTGGTAACGGAAAGAACATTAACAAGTACCAGGTCTACTGCCCAGGATCCCATGTCAAGGAATCTCCCAAGAAGCACCAGTGCTTTAAACCGATGGCATTGACTAAGTAAAACCTGTAAATATTAATGCTTAACAGAATTAATAAAAAATGCAATATAATGCTCAAAAATACAAAAAAAAAAAATAATAGGAGGATATAGGCAAGAACACAGATTAAGTTAAAGATCACTTAACAGTGCCTTTAACTATTATTTGTCCATAACTATAAAGAGTGAGAACACCAGCTTTAATGAAATGCACAATCTACACATTCTTTTACAGTTCATCTTAAAGAACAAAGAAAATTACAGTTAAGATCACTTAACAGTGCTTTTTAACTATTATTTGCCCCATAACTCTAAAGAGTGAAAACACCAGCTTTAGTTAAATGCACAATCTACACACATTCTTTTACAGCTTTTCTGAAAGAACAAAGGAAGTTACTAGTCAAAAGTTTCCAGGACATCAGGAATCAACAATGACATAGAAAGGACGACAGAACAACACACCTGATATTAACACGGACAAAGAAAAGCAACGCACCTGAAGAACTATAGGCAACTGCTCTGGTGGCTTCTTATCTTCAGATCCATGATCCAACCAAACCTCAAAAGCCATAAGTTGTTCCGTGAAAAAAGGACTTGGCTAAAACAGAACACACACATTACAGAGACAATTAGCAAATAAAAGGCTACAAGCCACAGGAACAGAACCATCATTTGATCCAGAAGCCAGATGCTAGTGATAATTATGTCAAAATTCATTCCATTACACACCTGGAACTCTGCATTAGGATCCTCAACCAAAGAAGGAAGCTGAGAGAGGCAGATTTCAGCAGCCATATCCCATGCATCCCTGTGATGGAACATTATTAAGAGAGTGACAAATGAATTCAAGAACAAATAACAGTCTTATATATAAATTTATGAACACAACAGAAAATGCTTAACAAATGTTCTCTAGTACCACATATGATGCTGATGAGTTGGTGGTAACATTGGGTGAGAAATCGGAGAACAATTTGCAGAACGCATAATCCTCTCAGCCAGTAAAAAATTTCTGAATAGACTGGCAACTAACAAATCTTGTCTGAACAATCTCTGAAAAAGATCTGCCCAGGAAAACCAAGTGTTGGTAAGACGCACAGCCAAAATGATAAAAAAATTCCCACGTCAAAGAAAGTATAGGTAAAAGACAACAGTTGTTATTTGTTTAAAAGCAACTTACCATGAGGGAGAACATTCCAGGCAATTGTGTCTGTCACTGCTGTGAAGATCCAATTCAATTCCCCCAGCAGTGTTTTGCGGTCATTTTGTCGACCAGGAATTTTATCTATTAGTGAATAGTCAAGGGACTCGTGCAGTAATGAACGTTTGCAGAACCTAGGCAACAGAACAAATAACTAAAATATTAGCAAACATGACAAATGCATTGACCAAGAATAAACATAATTCAGAAGATATAAATCAAGCAAGAAAAATGTTCCTATCGAGACAACTCAATACAGTAAAACCCAATAAAGCAAGCAGCAATCCAGATAATAAAGGAAATCATAAACAGACCGTAATCTGTAGTTCAGCCCAGAAAACTAATTATTTTCTGGAAATCCAAATGCAGCATGAAATACTATCAACCAAATCCAACTGAAGAGCAGAACAATAAGCAAGAGACAAATTACCTTGTAGCACATCCCAGATCAGTAATTCATACCCAAATGGCATGGTTAGTTTCAGAAGATTCAACATTTCATGATAAAGAAAGTGACAATACTTTTACATGTAAACTTACAGTTGCAATGTTCACACCATCTGAAAACAACCAACTCAGCAACCCCAAGAAACTATGGATGAATCTGTTTATAGGCAACAACAATGCAAGGAGAGAATTACTTCTCCAGAAATAATGTGCTTGCATTTTTCTGTTACCAACAGATGTGAATGGTAAAGACTTGCAATAAATTAATGTCTTAAATGGGAACAATGCTCACACGTAAAATAAGGAATCTACAGAGCAAAGTTATGCACATCAAAGAAGGATCATAAAAAGGCTGATTCTTTTGTCTCGACATTACCATACACTGCAATTCATTGTGTTTGAAGAAAATAGGCGTCCCTTATGTAGATTTTATCGAAGTAGACCTCAGAAGATAATCTTCAAATTAGCACGACAAATATACTAAGGAGAATCAATCATCAAAATTTTATACAAAGGGAATAGCAATAATCTCCACAGTTGCATTGAAGATATGCTGTTCTTGCTGGAGAACTCCATGGCATTGAAGTAAAAGGAAGAAATGCAATCAACCTAATGCCTCAAGCAATGGGAGGGGAAACAATTAAGAACAGCGCAATGCAAAAGTAGAAGATCGTGACCTGTCATGTGGATTACCAACCTAGACTAAATGCAAGAAAAATATCAGAACCACACACAAGATATATGATAAAAATATAAGTACAGAACTTAAGATAAAAAAAAATTAACTAAATATAAAAGAAAGAAAAGAATAATGGGAGGGATGTTGGGCAGCTCTCAATACATTCAATCAACCAAGATACTGTCTGAGCAGACTAGAACAGTAAAAACATGGGAAGCCTAGCTATTAAAACTTTGTATCTCTTACCAAAAACACAAGAATATGAATAAAGTTGACCTTCCATACCAATCAGAACCTAACAAGCTTAGTTTCCACTCCATTCCTTCCAAACTACAAACCACAATTCAAGCACCCTATTGCAAATTAGCATGTAGATTTCAATTCAGATATTCCAATTTATTTTTTGAAGTTCATCTAGTGACGTGTATAGAAAAAGTAGCTTTATGTACGATGTAACCATATTAAGGATAAATAATTCACTTCATGTGGCATCCTAATAGACAAAAAGCCTAAAACATCCATCTGAAGTAGCACAAAACAAAATCGTTGAGAGAAATTCAGATAAGGGCATTACTGGATAATTTTTCTCCTATGCTATCAAATTATTTAATTTTTATCACCTTGCCGATCATCATCATTAAATTATCTAAGAAATCCCAAATGAAGGTGCTAATGCGGACAGTAAATCTGAACTGTCATACAACACAGGTAGGAGATTATAGCTAAAATTTATTATTAACAAGATATGAGAATATAAGAAATTGAATAAAAAGGATTTATGTAGCTAATCATGAATTGGAATTAAAACCCTTTACCAATTTGGTTAATGCCTGGCAAGAAAAAAGGTGCTTAAACAAGGCCCGTGAAACTGAGCCCCACTTTGATACCATATGGGGCTTGTCAGCACAAAGGCTTCCCATGTATGGAATGCTAACTACAACTTCATGAATATGTTGGCCTCACCAAAAAACAATAGTAAAAACTCCTTGACTATATATTCCAAAAACAAGCCAAATAAAATACTTTTGTTACGCCGTAACTCGTAAGAAAGAATATAACTACAAAATAAATGGAAGGCAACCATAATGCTCAAGCCGAAAGTTAATGTCCGGAAAGAAACAAAGATTGGAGTATTTTTCAAAATTAAGATCAGACAAAGAGACAGGTTTTACCATCTCAATGCCATCTTGATAGGTGTAGTAAGGCATGCAGTAAACACATCAGCAGGAAACTCCGCACTCTGAGGAAGTGTCTCGTGTGCTTCACAGGCTGCAAGCAAGATACAGTCCTTCACAGATCCAGCAGAGCTAGAAGAATTCCAGTCATGAAGCTGTCAAAAGATAAATCCAAAAAAAAAAAAATACCAAAAGGTCAGGCCAATAAAATAGTTACATCAAAACTCAACACCAAAGCAACCAATGATTACAATAATTACAAAATTGATAGTAAGACAATTGGTGAATACATCTAGAAAGGCATTGACAATCATCCCAGCAGCAGCGCAATCAAAAACATAGATTGATGGTGTCTTCAACCAGGAATCAAGATCACTAATTGGCAAGGGGATATACTGCGTATAGCTCTGGTACAATCGCAACCAGAAAAGGAAAAAAGTTATAGCATGTGAAAAATATTACTGCATGAGGAATATTGGAGAAGCAAAAGAAAAGGACCTTATTGAACATCCAGATTTCACCATTAGCAGTCGGCTTTGGAACACCATGTCCGTTATAATGAAACAGAACTCTCTCAGACTTGGCATATCTTCGACATGTATTACAAAGTTTCTTAACTTCATCCACAGTAGGATCAAGTTGAACTTTATAACGAGCCTGCTCATCAATTCAAAAGGTATATTAAAAAAGGAAGCCAACCATATTTTCAAAACAGAAATGCAGGAAAAAAAATAACATCACCTTAGGTTGCCACCTTTCATACTGCATGCTCAAGGTTTTCCCAATTGTTTCAAGAGCCTTTTGTGGCGCCATTGAAAATGGATCTGTCAAAGAAAAAAGGCGATAAAACCTCCAAAAAGAATAATGTTTCTAACTATAAAAGAAGCAGTATTTTTCTTCAAAAACAAATTTATTTTTCATAACTAGGTCACCAAGGAGATAAAACGAAAAATATATTAGATTATTTTAAAAATTGTTAGGTGTAAAAATTGAAGTGAAATTCTAAAATACTCATATGTTCCTCCCTTTCCACAAGTTACAGAGTTCAATATTGCAAAGTAATTTTCTAAAACAATCCTAAATTCTATTAATTTGAATTGAAAACAAATAGATAGGGGAGAAAGATAGAGAAGAGATAAAAAGTATATAAAAGTACAAGGAAAGGATCAGCAATTCAAAGAAGCACCTATCCAGCACTCCATTCTGGCACAAGGTGAAATCTTTATTACATCAGGTGGATCAACACTAATGTTTAAACATAAAACTAAAGCTACATATCCCGTCTTCATCTGCACAGAGAGTTCAGACTTCAAAGTTAGAGCAAAACAATTATTCATACAAATATATTACTTACAAGGATATAATGAATTAATGTCTATAAAAGAAAATAGACATCGGCATAAGAAAATATTAAACAAAAGTATAAAGCATTACATAACAACAAAAACTAGGTCTCCTGTCCAAGCCCTTATCAACAAAAGAAAACACAGCTGTGTAAAGAAATGAAGTTCCTTTGGTGATATGAGATAAGTAAAGGCATTGCCATATGACAACCCTGAGCCAGAGTACTAATAGCTGCTTCAATCCTTTCACCCCTCTCTCAAGGTGATAGAAATTATTTTCTTAATTCCCAAGACAAAGTGACAGCCAACCCCATTAAATCCGTAAGTTTCCAAACCAATCAAGGTATCAGCTATACCCTATTACTCTATCCCACCACGTTGTTAACCTCAAGTATTCAAATTGTCAGCCAACGATGTATTAACATTTAGACTGTCCAGCTTCAACAAAGGCATATCTACAGAGAAAAAGTTTGGGAATCCTATAAAGTTGAGTATCTTGACTAAATAAGCCTCAATATTGATTATCCCTATGCTCACTTACTGCAAAGACATCTAAAAATTAACCAAAAAATTAAAACACGATAAGCAAATATTTCATTTATCCTAGATACATCCTAAATATTAGCTATTTCTAACAATAGTTGTTCCTGTTTATGAAAATAAAAAATAAAAGCACTTGATGTCAACAATATGGATTTTTTTTTTTATCCAAGCACTGTTGTCAAGGCCATCTCTATCACAAAGGCGCATTTCCTAAATATAAATGAATTTTTTTTATCAAATGTTAAATTTCAAAACTCGCGAAACAACAAAATCATGAAGCTATGTTCAGTTCAGTTGAGTATTGTTCAAGAACTCTGACTGTCCTGTTTTAACTTTGCACAAGAAATAGCACAACCATTTCCAATCTCATATTCAAATTGACGAATATTGTATGTTGATGATCAACAGATAAACACAATAATAGTCAAATCTTAGTCATGACAAGGATCCTCATAACATAACTTAAAGGAATTATTCACTAACAATGAGGTTGATGAATGTCCAAGACAAATTAAATCAGGCAAGGGAGAAATATGCTTACCAAAAGAGAGGTGCAATGTTGGTACCAAAAAGTGTTAAGAAATTGGCAGGGTTTCCACACTTCAGTGAAGGAATGGGGCTAAAATAACATGTGCATTCGGTTCCAATAGGAACTTCAAAATTGGGAATTTGGTTGGAAACACAATAGAGTTGGTAGGAATCATAAATAGGAGAGCCAACGTAGGTCATGGTTAATAACAAAGCAGATAGAAGAAGGATGCAATGAAACTGATGTATACATGGTGTAGGCTTTTGCTTATAAACATTATTCCAAAAAGGAATGAGGACAGGATTATTGTTGACAAAAAATTAAGAATCTAAAGGACTGAAGTACATGGTTTATAATTGAAGATTACATGAACGTAGTTAATCTACATCACTAGTTCTTATACACAACAAGAAGGATAATACGAATGCATTGGCATAGTATATTGAAAAAGATGTTGAAATGAATGCAGTTGAGATCTGTCAGACTAAAAGATTGATACACCAATGAATTATCCATTAGTGACCATGCTAATAAGATGTCAAGCCTTGAGTAATATACACTTTTAAATTAATAAAATAAGAGCCTATAGTGCTCCTCAACTCAGCACAACTAAGCCTTAACCAAAACATGCTACATATTGCACGCACAGAAGACAACTTCCCATAATTAAACAGAAGACATGCCAAGAGTCAAAACAGCAATTGTCAATAAAAAGGTTAATCAAAGTTCCAAACCAAACCCAATGTCCAAGTTTATCATGTATAGATCTCTGTCAAGTGCTACGCAATAATTCCGTCACATAACAGCATTACCCAACTTTCTGGCCCCAATTATAACCACAGACAGCTAACAATTTGTTGCAACTTGTATGGTTATTTTGTGAGACTTCATGGACGCAATGACTTCCCTTCAGCCACTAATATCTAATGAATTTTGAAAAAACCAAAGTTATAAACGATTTCATTATAAACGCTGCATTGTTGAGCCAGCTTGATGTTATATTTACCAATCAATCTTAAGTAAATCTACAAGTTGATAGGATACATTTAATCTGCACAATATCAACAAACAACAAAAACCCAAAAGGATAATATATGCTTATTAGCATCCAATTAACAACAAATTGCAATAATAACAAAAAGAAGGGATTTGCAGTGAAACAGAAGGGCTTACTCGGTCCTTAGGCCGCCATTTGGATACAAGACCACTATCAGATGGACCAGCAGGCACAGAAGCTTCAAATGCGTCATGGCGAAGCTCACAGAGCACAACAGTCTGAGGCAAATAGGCCATGCTAGTGGTGGTAACAGCAGCATTGCCATAACTACTGCTAGCAGTCTCCGAATCTCTCCTTTGGGAGGCCGAATCTCCAGTGTCCTCACCATGAGTGGAAGAAGCATAGTCGTCGTAGTGATTGGAAACCACAGCCACAGAAGATTGCGAAAACCGAGACGCCATCAAATCCCCCAATGCCATCCAAATCCCCAAAACCCCTCAAAAAAATGTGAAATAAAAAATAAAAAATAACATACACAACAACAATTAAACCAAAGGAATCAACGTTGCCCTAATCGAGAAACCATAGGAAATGAAATGGAGGTGAAAAGTGTAAACCCTAGGTTTGGAAATGAAGTGTGATGCGTATAGGGATCAAGAGAAAAGAGATAATAAACTGGGGAAAGATAGAGACCCGATATTCCAAAGACTAATCAACAAAACCGCTGAACCAGCGGCGCATGGAGATTCGCCAGATAAAGGAGAGAGAATCCAGCTCGGAAGGTGAGAGAAAACCTTTGAAAAAAACCCTAGCCTTTGGTGAGAAGGATGGTGATGATGATGGAGGCGCATACAACAGTGGCGGCACAACAAAAAGAGAAAAAGAGGGATTTTGTCAAGTGAAAGAAAGAGATTGAAATCAGCGTGTGTTTATGTGTCTGTTTTTATTTTTATTTTTATTTTG
The DNA here is from genome assembly GCA_948193065.1 of Aleurites moluccanus. Classification (NCBI taxonomy): domain Eukaryota; kingdom Viridiplantae; phylum Streptophyta; class Magnoliopsida; order Malpighiales; family Euphorbiaceae; genus Aleurites; species Aleurites moluccanus. Next base: position 114,244 of record CANXYC011017446.1, on the reverse strand, counting down.
TGCTCCTGTGACCTGTTTTTCCCATTTTCTTCCTCTATTTTTCCCTTCAACACTCTTTTATTTATTTAATAATTTTATTTATTGCACCATCAATCAAATCAATTGATCTATATACGAATGATATTGACATACTTGAATTAATTTATATTACATGATTAATTTATAATAACAATAATAATAATAATAATGTGACATTGTTAATTACTTAATATTTAATGTTTTTTATATATCTTAATTTAATTATTTTATTTTAATTATATAATAATAATTTTATTAAAAATTATGTTGTAAAATGTAAAAAATTAATTAAAAGATATAAAATATAAAAAAATTATAAAAATAGAGAAAAATTTAAATAATAAATAAACTAAAAATATTAAAATTGACTGAATAATTATATATTTTGTAATTAAAATATTTATTGTGTGATGGAAGAGTATTTATTTTTTCTGAAATTGAGTGATATATTAGTTAATTGATTGAATGTAATAATATGAATATGAATATGAATATGATAAAAAAAATAATAATACAAATAAATAAATAAGTGGTGTGGTGATGCATAATGGTAATCGGTAAGAGCCAGCTCAAGTGCAGAGTATAATGAATATAGCTTACGGTCCAAATAGAAATGATGTAGAGGACACAAATTGGTCTTCCAATTTACTTGGATTGGTCGGTCTGTCTATGCTCCTTCCTTATGTTGTCTTCGTGTACACCAGTATTGTTTAATATTGAACAAAACCAAAATTAAGAACCATTTTGTAATTTGTATTTAAGAGTCGTACATAGGGGGTTACACTTGTACTCCTGTGTCTCGCCTTAGGTATTAAGGGCTAAGCCGCCTGCAGCCGGATTAATGACAAAGAATAGAGCAAACTCTCATTCTAAACAAGACAGAAGCTTAACTTAATTACATATTACCAGTATGTTCAATGATTTTCTTTTATGCATGTAAGTCTTAATGACAAAAAAGATGGATCTATTGAATTTATTGGATCATGGATCCGAATATCCGTTAATAGATGAATTCGATTTAATGTCTAAATGAATATGCATAATTAGTAGGCATATAAATAAATAAAAAGGAAAACTAAAGATTTCCTAATCTAAAGCTTTTAGCCATCAAAGAAAAACACTTTTGTCATATTCTGTGGGTCTTAGAAGGTCGCGCCTTAAGATCCAAGTCAAGCTGACAATAATAGAATTGATATTAGGTATTAGATTTATAATAAGTTGAATTTTATAATATAAAATAAAAATATTAACAGTAAATATTTGGCTTATAATAAATATAAAATAATTTATATTTTTTAGAATGAATATAAGTTATTTATATTTATTGTCATTAATTATTATGAGATTATTCACATATATTTTATTATATATTTAATAACACTTTCTCTAAAATAAATATGTAAATTGTGTGTTTTCGATTGAATTTCAATCAATATTTATTGGTGTAGTATATGAAATAATTCATTGATGATCCATATTAATATTATTTTTCTAATTCAAATTTATTTTTCTCAATAAGTAATATTAACATTAAAAAAATTAAAATATATATTAGCGTTGTGATTTTTCTTTATTTTTTATTATCATAGTGTAATATATATTAATGCTCGTTATCATATTTGACTAGTACTTTAAAAAATAATAACAATAATGATCATTCTAAATAAAATTTTTTCACTCTCTCCAAATACAATGAATCGGACCTATTCCAACGGCAAGAAAGTGAAGATGGAAGAATTTGTTTTCCATTGAAAATGGATGTGCTTTAAAAGAATTAGTTAACAAGAGCATATGGGGTGAGGGGTGACATATGTGTCGTGACATCATTAATTATATAAGGTGTTAATCACTTGTGTTAAAAAAAACAAAATTAAACTCAATGATTAAGCACTTGATTTCAAAGCTAAACTCTATAATTATTTTTTAACATATTTCCACGCATGCTTGGACAAAGTGTCCACGTGTTCCTCACTGTCTCATCCCATGTCCGTCTTCTTTATGGACTCTCCTGTTTTTACTTTCAACGTGTATATGACATGGATTTGGGTGTTTTGATATATTTAAAATAGAAATATAAATTGTGTTTTGAAAAATAAAAAATATTAAATAATTTTTTAAATATTTAAATATAAAAATAAAATATCATTTCAAAATTTTAAAAATAAAATAAATTTAATAATTTTTTTGAAATAATATTTTAAAAATTTTATTTTCAACCAAATACCATCTAAATGATTTTTTAGAGCCTATAAATTTTAAATTTGAATTCAGTGAAAATTAAATTTATTAAAAATAAAATATATTTAGTAATTTTTTTTTTATTCACACAATTCAATTTTGAAGGGTTTTATTAGAAAGCTGACTTGAAAATATATATTATTAGTATATCATATAAATAAATTAGTCCAATTAGTATTTTTTTTATAAATTGACAAGCAAATTTATTTTTTATCTAATTGATTGAAATTTTATTCTCGAAATTACTATTTATAAATATTTATTAAACATATAAATTAAGCTTAAATATATATATTTATAATTTTATATCTAAAAAATTATATAATACCATGAAGATATCCTTTAACTGTTAAAAAAATTAAAGTATACAACACTAACTTGATTATTACTGATACTGAATTGTAAACGACATTTGTGTTTGTTTGTGTGTATTTGATTAGGACAAGTGAGTTGAAGGGGTGAAAGTTTTAATTTGTCAAGAATATAAAGCGTAAATAACTCCAAAATTATTAATGTCATTATATAAGTTGTGAATAGGATGAGCGTATGTGTTGAAACATTAATTTTATTTGGGAAGCTGAAGTTAATTTATATAATAAAAAATCATAATTTATATAAAATTTAAAGTTACAAACTATAATAATTTAGTATTACAGATAATTTAATATATAATTAAACTACATAATTAAAAATAAATTATAATTACAAACTTAAAAAACTAAATTTATAGAATAAAAAATCAAATATATTAAATAAAATTACTAATCAACCCAAGTGTAGCACTATTATAGACATTCAATAAATTTTTAAGATTTAGTATTACTCATCTGTTTTTAATAATTTCACATTTCTTTGTCAGACAATATTTAATTAGTGTATAGTTCAATGATAAGTTACCGTGAGATTAATTAGAGGTGGATGTTTAAATTATAGTTTTACTTGAAAAAAAAATCAATATCCTATCTCCTAAAATAAATCACTTAATTGTTGATTTTTTAATTAAATGATAATAATTAAGTGATTTAATTTAAATTTTATTATCATAAAAAAAATTATAAACTCAATTTAATTTGGGGCCAATATAAAAAAGAAAAAAAGAAAAAAAAAAGAGTGAATGTCATGAATATTAAAATGCCTTTTCCGAAGCATTGGGAAGGGCCTAGAAAGACAGAGAATGAAAAAATTGAAAAAATTTAATATTAATGAGATTCGAATAATGATTTTTACTTTTAAAATAATTTCATATTATAATTAAATTAAAATATCAACTTCCTTCTTTAATATTCAAATTATAACAAAAATTTAAAGAATTTGGAGGCTTTCATATGTTAATGTTAAATTCACTGATTAAATACATATTTTGTAGTGTATAAAATAATTAAAACTCTAACATGCATCTAATTCATTTGTTTTTCCATTTGAAAATTATAAAATGACTTGTATCCTCTGACTAATTAACAAATATTATTGGAAGTTCAAATTTATTGCATTTAGTATTCTCTTTTTATTATAGTACTATATATGAAAAGCTCTATTTTAAGTTGCCTCATGAGATTCCAATATGAAAAACCATTAATAGTAGCTACCTCAGTTAATACATACTATAAATATATAATTAATGGTGTTAATTAAAATATATTTATTAAATAATAAATTTCCCAACACCATTAGGTTAAAAACAGTCTGGCTTCTGCAGGTATAATTGATCGCACTACATATATAGCAGCGTTACTGTTCCCACGTGATGATACGATCGAAAGAGAACATATTACACCATATACATAATTGCATATGTAGATAAGAAAATATATTCACCACATACCTTTAGACTAATAATGTATGAATTTCAGAGTTAAAATTCTAATAATCTTAGAATATATAAATATGTAAGTTAAATTATCCATCAATTATTGAAATTTAAATTATAAAATAATAAAATTTAATTCAATTTTAATCAAGTAAAATTTAAATTTAAATTATTTAAATAATGAATAAATTAAAATTAAATATATTGTTAGAAAAAGTCATATATTAAAAATAGATAAAAAAATATTTAAAACTTATATAATTATAAATTAAGAGATTCAACTGTTAGAAATATAAATATTTCACGTTAAAAAAATAATGAAATTATAAAGAGTATATATGAGTTTAAAATATAATTAATTAATAATTAATTTAAAAAAAATTAATGATTAATTTTAATTTTTAAATATAATTAAATCTTAAATTTATTTTAAAGTCTAATGTTATTTATTATAGGTTTGACCTCTTTTCATTTGTCTTTAGGTCTATTATTCAAAATTTAACACCAATTAATTATATTATTATTTTTAGTTATTTTAATTATAATTAACTCGTTGTCTCTCAAAATTTATTATTGTTAATTACTTTATAATCTATTCATTTATTTTTGAATTTAATCAATAAAGGATGCCCTAAATAATTTTTATAGAAATGAGTTTGAAATTGCACATTTTTATTTAAAGTGTGAATTGTGAAGTGATGATGTGTTTTGAATTTTACTCATTTCATTGTTTTGAAGAGACAGCACAAAGCAAAACATAAATATGTTTAGCAGGTAATTATGAGTTCAGTATTCTGATTTTTTTTTTCAATAGATATTTTATAGAATGTAGATATGTTGCAGATATCAATTATATATATTAAATATGGGCATCAAATTAATCATATCAAACTTTTCAATACATCAATTATATAAGTATTTAATATGGGTATAAAATAAATTGTATTAATGTTATAATTCAACATAGGTAAGAAATAAATTTGATATTTGAACTTACAATTTCTATACATTTTAATTTTGATTTTACCAATAGACCAAAGTCTTATTTGCAAGGCATAAAAAGAAATGACTTAACAATTTCATTATATTATATTTAAGAAAAAAAAACTTTATGATATATTTAGACAATATAGATTTGAGATTTGAGATTTGAAATTGAATTTGAATCAAATCATTTATTTGCATCATTAAAATTAAATGGTTTTAAATTTGAACTAAATATTTAATAAAATATCACTTGTAAAAAATTAATATTTCAAATTCATAGCTTTACCTTGTTATTTCAAATATAATAATTATATTTAATCAAATGAAATATAAAACATTACCTTTCTTTTATTTATAATCATTAATATTTAATAAAATTTATAGCATTTTGCAGTATTCAAATAATTAAAATATATAAATATATTTAGTTTGAAATAAAAAGAAACAATAATATTCAGAGAAAAACATGATAAAAAAAATTAAAATTTAGTTAATAAAATTCATTTTATTAAATATTCAAAATTACATAATAATTTTATATTTTTATTTTAAAAGATATATAAATAAAATTTTTAAAAATTATGTATATAATAATTATTTTGCTATATAGTTTTGAATTATTATTTTTTAAATTTATATTTATATTTAAATAGTTATCTAAAAAATAAATTACAATTTTTTAACATTATTTAAATAATAAATTTATAAATTTTTAATCATATATTTTAAATTTAAATTTATATATTCAAACACAATATTAATTAATTATTCTACCTTTCTAATTGTGAAAAAGCATCTAAATGAAGGTCCTTGTCAAATTTTGTTCCCTATTAGAGTCCCACTTTTTTTAATAACAATTATCACAGTAATTAATTAAGTAGGTGTCTGTATCAATGAAAAGAGATCTCAATATTAATTTAATCCCCAGTATAATTTTGGCTTGTCTCCATATCTTTTTGCGATCAATTTGGAAACGTGACTTTTTCTCTAATCACGACAAAATTGCATATAGGGATGCTTTTGGCTTGCCTAATATTCATTTCATGTCTCATGAGAAAGAAATAAAGAAAAAAAGAACAGAGCACATATTCCATAATATATTAATTTTTTTTAACAGTATCATTATAATTATTATTTTTTAAATAAAATAATTATAAAATCTAAATCTTACTATTTATTATTAATATTAAATAAAAGATTTTATAACTAAATTATTTTTATATAGATTGAATATTTTGTCTAATTATATATTTTATTTATGTGTTATGATATTTTTTTTTTAAATGTTTTAATAAATAAGATCTTTTTATAAAATATATGATGTGTAGAAAAAAAAAATATGAGATATAAAAGAAACTGATCTTTATATGCAATATAGTAGTATAGGCCAATGTGTCCATAATAACCACAAGACAGAGTGATTGGAAAGAAGGAAATAAATAAGAAAGAGGTTTACTCGTGAAGATGGTACAATTTGTCAAAACATTAAATGCATTAGCTAATAAATGTTAGTGGTGGGGTCGTATTGAATCTCCATTAATTAAGTGAGGTCTCTACATGTATGTATGTATGTATGTATGATATTAAAAAGAATTATTAAAGTTGCAATCTATATGCCATTCAATGAATTAGCTAAGCCAGCCATACCCGCACATATTAAAGTAATTAAGGCTTGGATGTGGTCTACAAGAATCAAACTGAAATGGACAATGCCATTTTGAAATCAAAATCCTTAAGAAACCCTTAAAATCCATGACTAGGAGAACTCTCTCACTTCTTCAATTATTTCCCCTTTAAAGAAAAAAAAAATCATTTTATTATATATATATATTTAATTATTCCTAAGTCAATTTATATGTTTTTTAATTAAATTTACTTCTCAAAAGAGTTGAAGAGTATACACTATATTTAATTTGTATAATTAAAACTTATCTCTTATAAATAAATATTTTTAAATAGACTGGATCTATTATGAGAGACAAGTTAATAGTTAATTAAGTATAGTAAAATTTAAATATTCACATTCAAAATCACTAATTCACTATGATTAAAAAATTAAATATTTACTCAATAATAATGTATCTCACCCTAATAAAATTAGATAATGTTTGATGATGTAATTTAATACTTAATCATTTTAATTTATTTAATAGTATATTTTTTAAAAAATTCAATTAAATTAAAAATTATTTAAAATTGTAAGTACAAAGATTTTAATACAAATTTTACATTACATATAATAAACTATTATATTTTTAAATGTTTTTACAATTTAAAAATTATATCACTTAATTTTACAACACCTAAAATTCAAAATTTTAAATTTTACTAAATATTATCTTAGTCTATAATCCTCGTTATAAACTGAGTTTATCTAAATTTTTCTTCTACGTGCTGCTCTAATAAATTAAATTTCATTAATAAAATTTGAAAAAACCTATTGGCCTAAACCCTTGAGATTTATCACTGGACATTTAGCCCAATGATAAGACCTTTTACGCCTTGACACGAGTTCGAGTCCCCTGCCCTATAGACTTGAAGAGAGTTTCCCCTTTTGAGTGTCGAGAGGTTCACCGAGCCCCGAGGTTGTGATTGAGCTAGCTAGGTTTTTCATTCCATGAGAAGTGCATTGTTGTCCACCCAATAACTAATTAATAGCTACACACGACTAATATTTAATTAATATTAATATTTTATTTTAATATTTAATTAATAGGTATATTAATAAATGATACTGAATGACAGGCACACTACACATAAAATTATTAATTTGGCAGTTGAAATCTTTTGTTTGAATTGTATTTCTTATTTTTTGGTTTATATTTTTTTTATGTGTGATATTAATTTTTTTTTTAATATTTTAATAATTAATATTTTTTTAATTATAATATTGTGCATGTAAAAATATACAGAGATAAAAATTATACTATACAAAGAGACAAAGTAAGGATTGTTAATTTTGAGAATAGTTGACCTAGGAGTCTTGAATCCTAATATAAAGAATCTTTAACTTTTATCAACTTTGTCATCTCCAGCGTTGCTTTTTCTGTTATTGTAAACCTAAATGAATAAATAAATAAAGATAGAGAGAGAGAGAGAGAGAGAGGAGAGGAGCAAAGTTGGTGAGATAACACATTCCAAACCAAAGGATCATAGATGTCCCTACAAGAGGTTGGCTTGAAGACAACAGGAACATGGCCATTAATTGCCAGTAATACTAGTGGTCGTTAAAGTTACAGACACAAACATGAAAATTTGAAGAGACTGGACGATTCTACCTATAGCTTGCTTTCCTCATCACACTAATGGGAAAGTGGATATATATATATATATATATATATATATATATATATGTATATATTATATAAAATTTCAAAAGATGCCTCGCTAATATGTGTATTGTTTATTGTTTAATATGCTATTTTTAGCTGTTGTCTGATTTGATAATGAAATATTTTAAATTGAAATTCAAAAAATATAAGAAATTTAAAGTTTTACTTAGATAATTTATCTAGTTATTTTTATTTGTGTAATTAATAAATGCATGCACTTTGAGATTGTTGGATTGTAAGATTAGGGTTTTGGGTGTAAAAATTAATATAATGTGATAGTTGTTTAGAAATTACAAGTGATGCACATCCATGACGTTATGCAATCTGTATGTGTGTATAGTAAAGCCGTTTGAGCCAAATGAGTAGCGACTGTGAATTACGATTGCTTCCAACTAATTTGATAACAGTAGGATAAGAGGATTGGATGAAATTTCAACTTCGAATATGTTATAGGGTTTGAATCCTTTGCTTCAATTCCTGTTTTACAAGTCAATAAATGTTTAATTTTGGACTATTAATCTAATAGCCGATTGAAAAGGATTCATAATTCAATCTAATACAAAAAATGTATTTATGTTTTTTCACTGAAAAACTTGATAAAAAATTATATTAATTAAAATATTTCATAATTTATTAATTTAAATAAATATACAAATTTTCGAATTTGTGATTGGGAAAAGTCCTACTGCATATATATATATATATATGTGTTTAAACTTTTAACAATTTTCAATTTTATTTTCATAAATAAATAATATAAAATTTTATTCTAAAAAACTAATAATATAAAATTTCACAATTATTTTTAATATAAAATAAATAGATAATTTTGTAGGAAAAATACTATATAATTAAAAATGTTGAGTTCTTGATAATGTACTTTGAATTGTTTAATTTCTCTAAGATTATTTCACCTTCCCATTATTGGATATTTTTTTATAATGATCAACCAGTTTTAATGAAATTCGACATTCTATTAAAAAAATTAAAGAAGAAAAATAATTGAGCAAGAAAAGAAGGAGAATTGAAATTGGGCTTACAACCAAAGTTATCCAATTATATTTGGGTGACTAACAAATGAAACTGGTAGCTAGGTTTGTAGATAAATCCAACATCAGAAAGTCCATTGGCCAACATTATAATCCCCATCAGGTGAAGTCCAATACAGCAACATTTAAGTTCATTTTGAATGCCCATTTGACAAAAACCATTCATGCTTTTATTTTCCCATTTTTAGTTGTTGACTAATAATATTAGCAAGTTAAGCTTTTAATTAAAGGTCCATTAATAATTTTTAATTTCTAACATACTTAATTATTTAAAAATTAATAATTACATAGTTGTGATGCTGACAAAAGTGAAATCTGTAAAGTATTTTTATTCGGAAAAAAAAGCTAGAGAACGTGTATTAATTTGGCTGGTGAACGTGGTTATCCTCATATTCAGGTGGAGATGGACGCAGTTTTGTAGTTGTGATATTCTCCCGTATAACCGGTTTGAAGAGTCGTTATAAATTAAATTAATTTTTTTAAATAAAATAAAATCATAATTATAATAAAATTATTAATTTAATTTGATTTAAATATTTTTAATTTATCAGTTTTAAAAATATAATTTTTTTATAAATCGTCATTATTTTATTATAAATTTAAGAAAAAATATCGATAAAATACTGATAATAAAAAAATTTAAAAATAATTTATAAAATTTATCTATTTTATTAATTAACACACTTAAAATTTATATTTTTTTCAAGAATTAAACTTTTTTATTTATTTACAGTTAATTTTCATAGATGATAAATATAATTGTATATAAATTAAAATCAAATATATTTAATTATAATAATAATAGAAAGTAAAATATATATATATAATTTTAGTTTGATTCGATTTAAAATTGAAAAAATATATTTAAATCACAAATTAAATCAAATTTTTTAATTTATTTTAATTTTTAAATCAAATTAAATTAAATAAATTATAAAACTATTAATTTTAATTTAATTTAATAAATTTAATCGGTTTCTTTTCATTATAATTTTGAGCTCAAAACAATATCATGCTGTACCATTATCTGCTGGTTAATATCAAACCGCATGTTAGAGATGAATTAGGAAGTCTCATTGCAGCATATATGTAGAAAAGCTAATAAATGTGCGGATTTTTGAAACAAGCTCTCTTCAAGCTCCTATGGGAGTCTCCTTTTCAGTTGCTTCTCCAAGTGGGTTAAGTATGCTTATGGAAGACGATGTAAGGGATCTGTTTTTTAGGTTTCGTAATTTCGATTTCTGCTGTTTTTCTACATCTTGTTGGCCAAAGAAAATGCTAGAGATATTTTTAGTAATTAATTAAGCGAGATAAATAAGTTTAAATTTAAAGAATTTTTTTAATATTTCAATTTTATTGATAATACTAAAATTATTTTTAAAATTTCTAGTTAAATTTAAGAAAATAATTATATTTAAAATTAATTATTTCTTACAAGAAAAAAGAAAAGTTGAAAAAAAATAAAGAAAGAAGTAAATATAAGTTAATTAGAGTAATTGTTTATTTTTCATTAACTTGTGTCGTCTAATTTAGAATTTAAATTCAATATTTTTTTTATTAAAATATCACAATGAGTAATCCCAAAAGGACAGCCAGAAATAGAATTATTATTATTATTATTATCAATGGAAGCTGGTGGTTTGGCAAGCTTACAGTTTAAACAATTAAAAGACTCAAACTTGATAGATCCTAACAAACCACAAGCAACTAAAGTTTACTAGCAAATGTATGACCCGCAAGTGCCACTGATAAAAAGGGGAAACAGTAGTTCTAGCAGCACTTTAAGAAGACCGAATCAGAATCAAACAGACGTATGGACATGTGTTTACCAATGCAACCACCTCAAATGATACCAAATAGCTTCTACTTGCGTAGGAGTCAAAGCAGGTTCTATACTCCATGGTGAAACTGTTTGTGGACAAGGAATGCCAGAAGTTCCATCCCACCTCATCTAAAGCAACATTTAAAAAGCTCTTTATTATCGTTCTAAACTAATCAAATAGTCATAGTTTTAAGTTTTCATTAATGAATTTTCTGTGAATTTTATTTTATTTTAAGAAAAATGTGAATTTCAAATAAAAAATAAAAATTCTAATGGCTCTATGTAAATAATTAAAAAAACTCATAAATAGATAGAGAAAGCATAATAAGATCAAAAGACCTAATTATTTTTTTTAAAAGTAAAGAATACACAGTTACACACCTCCAAGCATCTCCATTTGGATTCTCTCCATCTTTGGGGATAGATATCCTCGATTCCCACAATTGTACCAGAAAATCTACAAGTTATATAAAATCAAATCCAGCTGTTATAAAAGGTTAGGTAAGTTTGATATTAATTTTATGAAAAGTTGATTTTGTATCAAATATGAAGAAAAATTATTTTTGAGTTAATGGATAATAGTTATTTGTTTTACAGTCTTAAAATTGATTTTGGGCATTTCAAATGTAAATTTTGTCCAAAATCACTTTTATACACACAAAAAAATTATTATCTTAGTTGATACTGCTTCAAAATACCTTGAAATTTTTTTGACCATTTCCAGTTATTTAAAACTCTAAATACTGCATAAAAAAAAAAATCCTGGGAAGAACCTTCAGGCCAAAGCAAATGGCTCCTAAATATACTTTTCTATCATTAATTTCAAAGTGCTTTAATCAAATCATACAACAAATCATTAAAAAAAAAAAAAAATAGAATATAAATATTATGAATACAAATCATTCAAAGTTAACTAAAATTCATGTCAAAACCCTACTTAGTCGTAAATCTAAAATTAATTAAAATTGATTATACTAAAATTTATATCAAATATAATAAAAAACCAAAAATACATATTAAATAAATAAATAAAAGAGAAAGAAAATCAATCTTAGATTTACTTGACATTTACAATTAAAGAATTTGAGAAAGAATTGAAAAAAAATACATAAAGTATAAAAGTAAAATTGGATGCAATTTTAGTCAAATAGATATAATTATAATTAATTTTGAAATTATATTAAAATATTATAATAAAAAAATTTAAGTAAATATGAAGAAGTGTCGACATTTTGAGACAGAAAGTCTAAAAGTATAAAGGAAAGGACAATTCAATAGAATTGTATCTCATAAAGGATGACCACACCATGTCTTCATTTGTATTAATTTAAATTCTTAAAATTAGTATAACGAAATTACTTAACTACCCCCTCCTTCCACAAATAGTTATGCACAATTGCACATTACTTGATTTCATTCTATTTTATTTTAATAAAGATAAGTTTTGAATTAATTATCTTTGAACTTTTGAATTTTTTTTTTCATGAATATTCTTAATTAGTTTATATGCTTATCCATATTAAATTCTTAATTACCCATTTTAATTCAATAGCACTTTTTTTTTTTCCTTATATTCAATATATAAGTTTAAGAATTATCTTCCAATATTAATTAACTCTATAAATCCCACCCTTCAACAAACAAAGTGGAAAATAAATCATTTTAAAAAAAAATTAAGTTAATCAACTTTTTTTTAAATTATTTTTTAATGAATGCTCTAAAAATATTTATTAAAAACAGTAATTTTATATTAAATATAATTATAAAATAATTATTTTTAAAAATTTATTAATAATTTAACACCAAGTGATATATTAAAATTTTTATTTTTTATTCATCTAATTTATATAATTTTATATGTATTATTATTTTTTAATCTGCATCCTTAAAATACTAATTAGAGTTAGAAAAACTTTTTTTTTTTTTAATTTAAATCCGCTCAATTAAAATTGATATATGGGTAAAACTTTGTATTGATAGATTGGAATAGAATAATAGAAGGGTATTTGAGTCACTACGATTTTGATTATGATTTATTTGTATAGAGTAGTTGGTGCAATAACATTAGTATGACCCATCAGCTATTGAGCAGGTGATGGGATCGATTTGAGTTTTGACATAAATGCCAGTACAAGAAGAGGAAGAAGAAGAAAGAAAAAGAAAATGGGTAGGTTTGAAGATGCAACATCAGTATTAGTAAGGGTGATTCTAAGGAAAAGCATAAGCCTATTTGATGAACTTGCCTATTTATTAGTAGATGTGTTTTCTGTTTTAACGTCAGCCATCAGATTCTCTAGAGCTACCTTTCAGATTCGCCAATCTACAACAGTTTTCACCAGGTACACCTACTCTTCCATGTCCTCCATGGCTGCTCGACTTGATCGATCGGTAGCCACTATCCATATATAGTTAATTTAATTTAGATATTGTTTTTTTTCCTGGCTATTTAATTTAATTTCAGCGTTTTAGATTGATTCGAGCTGCAGTATATACTGTATCGTTGCTCATTGAATTTATATCTTTTTTTTTTTATATGAATAATAAGATTACGAATAATAAAAAATTGTGATATTAGCCGACGGCCAAACATTTAATCTTTTTCTTTTGCTATATATATGTGTGTGTTGTGTGATTGATAAATGATAATTAGGTTAGATTATTAATGTATTTGTTAATAATATATAATGCTTAATATTTTCTTAGTAATCAAATGAAATTAAATTGGTCAAATATTTCTGAATGTTTAAGTTCTTTAACTTGTTCTACTTTGAGTAATTGCGAGGATTTGAATTCATACGTAGACCTTATTTAGGCTTTGGATGTGTATTAGAACAATTAGATGCCCAACTTTTCATTTGACCCTTCATTAATTATTAACTTGAATTTTTAATTTGGATCACAATGTTATATAATCTTATATTAATTAATTTGATCTGTAAGATGAATTTAAACATTCATTTTAAATTAAATTATGAATTTTGTTTATTATGAATGGATTATATATATTATGAATTCATTAATTTGCTAATCGAAATGAATTATTTTGACGCTCATTTTGTATTCATTTGTTTCGTTAAGAAACTATAAAATTTCATCTTATAAATTCCTTTTTTGTGCTTCTAAAGCATAATAATAATTTTTTAAAAAACTAATTAGGAACCCCAAAAATTATCTTGATTGGTAAAAAGAGTTTGCTACCCTTCTTATTAATCAGGGTTTAATTCTCAGACCAATATTCATGAGGTAATTTCTGAATATACAAGGTGAGCGTCCTCTAGGCCAGCACCCAGGATAAATTTTTTGAATGCACACGTTTAACGTAGGGTGTACCTTTAAACTCGTCTAAAAAGAAAATTTAGTTTCTATTAACAATTAAACTGCCCAGGGTACCTCTTTTCGACTAAAAAAAATAGCTAGAGTCTATTTGAATAGATAGTAAGTTGAAATGATTTTAAATTTGAATTCCTTTAAAGGTCTCTTTAAAGAGTTTGGAATTAAAATTTTTAATTTCAATATTTTACAGATATCTAAAATTAGAATTGAAATTCTACTTACAATTTTATAAAATTGTAATATAACTAAAAAATAATTTCATAATTCTATTATCAATTCATAAGAATTACAATTCATAATTATCACAATCATCTTCTCTCCCATCGCCTCCTCCAGCACCATTATCGGCGATGGTGGTCTGTCACCTCCAGCGATGATGGTTCGTCACTGCCAGCGATGAAGGCTGTCTCCTCCAGCGATGATGGTTCATCACCGCTGACGATGAAGGCTCGTTAAACTGTCATCGCCGGTGATTCACCCCACTGCTATTACAGGTGATTCACCACCACTCTCAATTTCATTGCCATTAATTTTTTATTTAATTTTAATTTTTTGTAAAAAATAAATATTAAAATTATAATTTCAACACTATTTTAATTTTAAAGAGTTGGAATTAGAATTAAAATTCTCAATTTCAATTTCAATTCAAATTCCTTGCTCCAAACGGTATAATCATTAAAAAAAAAAAAGCATATTTTTAAATTTTAAAATGACAAACTCTAGATTCAAATGGACTCTTGATATATAATTTGTAGAATTGCTTTTTATTTTTCATTGGATTCTTTTATACACTTAGTGTAGTAGGGTGAAAGTCAAATCGACTGAATCGATCAAATTAAATTAAATTAAAATTAATAATTTTATAATTTATTTGGTTTAAAAAATATAATTAATTTGAATATTTTTTTTTTGATTTTAAATCGAATCAAATTGAAGTTTTATATATATATATTATTTTTTACTATTATTATAATTAAATATATTTGATTTTATTTTATATACAATCATGTATTTTTTTAACATAATATTAATTTAGCATTTAAAAAAATATTATCTATGAAAATTAACTAAAAATAAATAAAAAAGAGTAATTTTTTTTTAAAAAAATATAAGTTTTGGGTGTGCTAATTAATAAAATAGACAAGTTTTGAATTGTATAATATTGTAATTTTTTTATTACCGATATTTTATCAGTATTTCTTTTTAAATTTATAATAAAATAATAATGATTTGTAAAAAAATTTTTAATTTGAAACCGACAAATCGAATGTATTTAAATTAAATCAAATCAAATTGAAACCGATGGTTTGATTATAATTATGATTTAATTTGATTTAAAAAAATTTTAAATAAAAAATATTAATTTGGTTTAATAATAATTTTTTAAACTGATCAAATCAAATCGATGCTTAGACAAGCTATTTACATATTACCTGTACCTATATTATATTACAAATTACAATGATATTAACTAATTATATAAAGTAAATTTCAAATAATATGTATTTATTAAGTAGGATTTTTTTTAGGCATTAAATAAACTTCTAAGTTTGAATTTATATTCAAATAGCATGTATATACTTATTATTAACCTGTATTTTTTAGTGCATTTATTTTCTTGTTAAAGTAACAAACTTTCATTATATTTTTTTAGTGTTTTAATAAAGTGATATGTATAATTGCACACCAAAATATATACATATATAATTTGGGTAACAGATCCAAATTTGAATTTTCATCTTCTAATACTTGAAAAAAAAAAAAAAGAGTTGATATATATATTCGTAGTGTGTTATTCAGGTTGAAGGAAGTTTTTCTGTTCATCATTATGGTGAAAATATTTACTAATTTTGTAAGAAATAATAAAAAAAATGTTTAATTTTCATTATATATATAATTCATTGTTGTCAAAATCAGATCAGATCGGATTGATCGGTTGAATCGAAAAATTAGGAATCAAATTAAGAATTGATCCGATCAGTTTTCAAAAATTCGTCCTTTAAAAATTGGTGAACTAGTTGGTTAACTGATGAATCGGTCTAATCGAACTGATTTTTTCTGTTTGAGCAGGTTAGAATTTTTTTTTAAAATAATAAATATTAAATTATATTTATTTTCAAATTATATATATAAATATATATATATTAATTTTTTTTATAAATTTTTAATTTTTAATTTTTATTAATTTTTTAATCGACCCAATTTTGGAAACATTGATATAATCCACAATACTAGGTTTAAGAAATGAAATAATAGCGTAACTTATTTATGAACACATATTCATATATTTCGAAGGACTTTCCCAGCAATTGGCTAACACGGTCTATGTTTTTCCTAGTGCAAAGCAGCAGAATGAAATAAATTAAATCACCCTACGTTGAGTCATCCAATTCTTCTTCTTCCTCTTCTCAAGTTATTTTGTTATTAGTTAGTTATATGATTGGAATAAAGAATTCTATATATGAAATGAATGTAAATTTATATCTAATGAAAATTTGCAAGTATCCATATAATTCAAATTCAAATATCATTTCATCTTAAATTCTCATTTATCTGGCTGAAGCTTTAGATACTCTTAAATTAATTGAAGGATGGTGAAGTATAGCTCTATTTTGGATCATGGACATATAGAATTCATTTGAGGTAGGTAAAAATTCCAATAATATCAAAACAGTCTAAATTAAATTGGTTTTAGTGCTAGCTACTACTATACAATACAATACATGTTAAATGAAGATTTTCAAGGATCAATTATTTGATTGAGAGGTGAGACATTCTTGGGATATAGTAACTAATAAAACTAAATAAAATTCTTTGGTTCCTGACAGGATTGGCAATGGAGAATTCGGCTTAGCAAGCCTTTCTCCGGATATGAGCTACACATAATTCTCAATTAATGATTAAAACTTGAAATATTCATAAAAAAAATCTACGGTTTGATTCTCGATGAAATGTGAGAAGTTTATATGAAATAAAAAAGTTATTCATATTGTATAATTAATTAAATTTTGATTTGTTCATATTAACTTTTATATGGTAAAATTTTTCAGTTTTAATATTTTAATAATCAAATATAATAATTTTATTTAGATTCACAGGAGACAGTAGTTAATTTGAGCAGTTTAAAGGTGGTGTTTTGCATGACTTTTGCATTTTGCATCTCTCTAATCAAGTGGCAGCTCACTTGATCATTAGAACAAAATAACTATCTTAATAACTCACCTAAACAAACTGAAACCCATAATCTGAGTCTCAAACCCTATATTTAGGATTAGCCCACCAAATTTTATGAATACTGCGTCTTACTAACAATTCCAACAGCGACAAATAAAAACAGGAAAAACTTATCAATCCAAAATCCGCCTAAATAGTTTGAGCAAATGAGGACTTCATATCTTATTATCAAGTTTTTCCAGTGTTCTTGGCGGAAAATTATTAAAAGGATCCTGTGCACATGAAAATAATACACCCTTTTTCACATTTAGATATGGTATATTTTCTATAATTATTGGTGATAACCACCTGAATATTAGTGCATTGTGCACTATTTTTATGTGTATTATATGCACCGGTTAATTTATCATTGTTGACAATACTACAATGCTGAAATACTAGAAGAAACAAGCACGGTATTGATGTTGTAAAAATTGAATTGCATTTCTTCTATACTGCCATGCAAGTAATATTGGACGGAAAGATACTTTAACATCATCAATTCGCAAGCTTTAAAAACGTGAGACTTGTTTCAGCATAGAGACAACGAGATGTTGTCTCATCGCTTTATTAGAGCGGGCAGCAAATCATTCGAGAAGAATCCTATTAGTAATGTTTTCATAATTTACACACACAATTGACAGGAAATGATAGAGTTTCATCGATTTGTGAATGATCAATAAACATCATTATCTATTCAGTTTGGAAGGCTTCACATCTTTGACATTGTGTAATCCATCACATCAACAAGGAAATCTGAAACCCAAAAAAAAAATCACCATAGGTTACAAGTGCAGACTATTTAGTAGTGATGAAAAGAGAAATACACATGGCTTTGAGAATCATTGAAGGAGAAAAAAAAACATGTACCTGCATCTTCTTTAGTGAAACAGAGGGGAGGTGTAATTCTGAAAACATTTCCATAGAATCCACCTTTACCGACCAAGACTCCCATTTCTGTCAAATTAAGGGTATATTAAAAACCGTATGTCAACTTAAAGAATAACTGGACCATAAGGTGGGAGAAATACAGACCTTTCATCTGATCCATTACACGTAAAGTTTCTGCCTTTGCAGGAGTTTTATTTTGGCGGTCAATTACAAGTTCAACTCCAAGCATAAATCCTCTTCCCCTCACATCTCCAATAACTGCAGAAACCAGTTATAAGACAATCAGCAAATCCTTTAGTACACTTCTTAGTATCTGTTTCACATCACTTCTTAGCAGGGATTCAAATATTATTTTGATCCTTGATAAGAGTGCAAAGTAAGCTGAAGATTTCTGATGTATAAACAAGTGTCCAATAAATAAAGTCAAAGGTAAGGAAGACAATTTACTTTCATATTTATCTTTGAGTTCGTTCAGTCGCTTTTTCAGGTAGGTCCCCACAACTAATGCATTTTCCTGGAGGTTTTCTTTCTCAATCACTTTCAGAACAGCCAGCCCTGCAGCAGTACACACAGGATTTCCCCCAAATGTGTTGAAATAACTGCGACGAGTCAATACTTCAGCAATCTCAGGAGTGGTTACTACAGCACCAAGAGGAATGCCATTCCCAATTCCCTGCATATGCCAGTGAAGAAAAAGAATAAAAGAACTTCAGATTCAGTTTCTTATGCTTGGGAAACATGCATCATAGGAAGGATTATCTGTATGTTTTTAATGGTTTTTGGATTTTGAGCCCATGGCAGGTAGCATGGTGGGGAAAGATAAACAACACTAAGACCAGGATCTAGAGTGAAGATGTCATAGTCCAGAAAAAAATTGCCCTAGATTGAACATGCACAGCCCAGAAAACAAGTGTCCTCATAGTAAACAGCTATTGCCAGTGCTTGGAAAATAATAGGGTTATAGGATACCTCCTAAACCAAAAAGATGAAAAAACTAACCTTTGCCATTGTCACTATGTCAGGAACAACACCCTGGGTTTCGAATCCCCAGAAATGGCTTCCAGTACGAGCAAACCCAGCTTGAACCTCATCGGCTATACAGAGTCCGCCTGCTTTTTTAATGCTTTTATAAACAGCGGGCAAGTAACCTGGGGCTAATTCTACAATTCCACCCACTCCCTGTCATATATAAGAAAGTAGTTTTCCTCAAGAGTGAACATATATACACGAGTACATTTCTATACGCAATTACAGACATGAACTTTTACCTACAGATGCAACAAGATTTCAATTTAAGAAAAATGAAAAACCTAAAAAGATCACTATTACCTGTATAGCTTCAGACATAAATCCAGCAACATGGCCAGTTGTTCCAAAGTCTATGATGTCTTGAACATCTTTTGCATACTTTTCTCCGTCTGAGCCAAACTCACCTCTATATGGGTCTGGGTTCAGGGCGTGGTGAACTCCACTCTGTTGATGAAGAGAGGAGAATGAAAACATTCGGTAACTATCTTTATAATAATTACAGAAGTGTATTGAACAAATTGCAAGAAAAAGAACGATCAAAATCGAAATTAAAATCCAGAATGCAAGAGACTGTACAAGAGAATCACAAGTTTTTATTTTGCCCAATACTGTTTAGCACCAAGTGATGACTCGCCAAAATACAGGTAGCCCAGATATTCAAAAAGTATCCTGCAAGTTTCTAAAATGACCTACTTAGTTACGTATCGTTCTTTGTTGATGCAAAGTTGGTCCACTTCTTTCTGTGTAAGGAAGTGACCTCTCTTTAAAGTTTTTCTTGCTAACAAAAAACCTAGAGGAACTATCCTTTTTGATTAAGCATTAAAAGCATTGACTCGAACAAATTAGAAGATAATAATTGAGATCATCCTAGTAATTACAAAGTGAATATCACAACAAATTCAGCATCTTTATAATGCTCCTTTCAACGATTTTGATATTTCTGAGCTCAGATTGTTGTGGTTGACCATCAAAAGTAGGCCTATTGAGCATGAAAAAGACAGGATATAATATTCACAACCTTTGTTCATAAGGGAAATCAGGAAAAACATTTTTTTACTTTATTCCACAGCTCAATTCATGGGCTAGCAAGACAACGTTGAAAGGCTTTAAGTTTAAAAGCATTGTCTGAACGAAAATATCTATTCTTTTCTCCATGATAACACAAAGCTAATGAAATTAAATTCAATTTGCCAGCCATCTATTATAAGACCACTAATAAGTTATACATAAATTAATTATGTACAAGTTTTTTGACATCACATCATGCACTGAACTTGAATAGGTAATTGACATTCAACAATAAAGTAAGATGTCCTACCAACAATACCAGGGATTCTCATTACATCCAATAGTGTCATGATCATCACTCATCACATAAACTTGGCATTTTCGATTTTGAAAACGGGGAGTGTGCTATCCCATCTTACAAAGATCAAAACTTTGTTTGAAAATACCAAAATTAAAATTAAATAATATAAATATAATACATAAATGAATCAATTATGAAAATGAAAATTAACAGCCAAAACAGGTTCTAATAAAAAATAATATTATAATGAGGTGCGGCGTTACTCAGCTACACATCGTAACGTCCTTTTCAAATGCCATATTTTTCCATAGGAATCTACACTAAATACGAATACGAAGAGAATGTACCTGTAGGACATTGAATTTCCAATTGGACTGTGCAGTTGCACCCATGGTCCCTGATGCATTCCCATGGTATGCATTCCGCAACGATATTATGTCATAGGACCCCGTGTATAGTCTTGCAATCATCATAGCCAACTCATTCGCTTCCGTACCAGAATTTGTGAAAAACGCAACCTATAACAAACATATTGAAAAAATAAATAATAAGATTTATATATTTATTTATTATCAATCTTGAGTCAATTAAGGCTTTATTTATTTATTGTACCTTAAGATCGCCAGGCATCTTAGAGGCCAAAGCTTCAGCGAAATCTGCGATGGCATGGTTGAGGTAGAGTACAGTGGAATGTTGTAAGCGCTTGACTTGGTTGATTATTGACTCGACCACATTAGGATGGCAGTGCCCGCAGCACACCGTAGCAATCCCTCCAAAAGCATCGAGGTATCTACGTCCGCTCTCATCGAACAAATACTGCATCTTCCCATCTACCACGTTCAGCTGCCAGAGAAACAAATCCAACGGTTACAAAACACACTTGTGAATTTTATTTTATTTTCTCAAGAAAGTAAATTGATTATAAAATTAATAAACTGAAAAAAAAGGCGCACACACACACTTATCATCAATTAATTAATACCCAAGCAGATCGCAGAGAACTTATTTAGGCTTTGAAAGCGAAATAACTATGATCAACAGATACTAATCTAAATCAATCATCATTAACATAATTAATTAAACAGAGTAAATTGATCTGGACTCACGGGTTTATTGTAAAAATGGAAAAAGGAAGGGCTGAGAAACTGTTTTCGCTTAGCCATGATCCCGTCGGCGGAGGGACCAGTATACGGCGGAGGAGAGTAATCAAATGGGGGCATTTTGGGAATACGAGCATCATTATCAAGAGGAGAGGCCTCATTTTGGGCAAGCTGAGAGAAACAACGTTGGATTGGGAGAGAATTTTTTCCTAAGAATAACCTTTTGGCAATAAATCTCTGCATCTTTATTGAATTTGTTATAAAAACTGTATAGTCTGCTTGCAAATGCAGGGATTTACTGATAGGAGAAACTGGGAAGAAACAGAGAAAGAGAGGGTTATATAGTGGCGGAGATTAGAGGAGGAGTTTGATAGTTTAAATGCGGAGAAGGAGCATGTGAAGTGTGTTATTGCGGTTTCTCGCTTGTGGACTCCTGTAAATGCTCTCAGTTACGTCCCAAAATTACCGGTTAGCCAACCTTAATAGAAAATTAACGAAGCATGGTTATTAAAAAAATAATAAAACTATTACATAATTTTTGGTAATATATATAATTGTGGCTTTTTTTTTTTTTTTTTTTTTATGTTGAAAAATATTAAACTGTGCCTAATTGTTGTGCCATGTGTAAAATGAATCCTTTTTATAAATTTGTTAAGGTTGTTGACGCTAATTGCGATAAATTGATACAAATATATTTGGTTATTTATACAAATTGATGGCTATATTTTGACACAAAATGTTGGCCCCACCATATGACTCTGGTTGAAAACGAATCCTTTAATTATTCATAAATAAATGAATTTAGAAATGAGGGGGATACTGGAAGGCCAACTAATTGATGTTCCACGTGCAAACTGTCTGAGAACATTTTCAGAAGCATTCCCAATAATAATAATAATAAAAAAAAAATGAATTATTTTGCTAGGTAATACTATTATTATTTTTATTAGAAAAATAAAGAAATAAAACACTATTTTGTCTTGGGATTGCAAAGTGATTCAACCTAGTAGAAATTCATCTTAATTATCAAAGCGAGAAATATCTTATTTAACTGAAATATAGGACGAAATGGAAAAAAATCTAAATTTTTTTTTAGTGAATATGGAATGAGAATTAAATATTCAGTCTCATTTCTTAAATTCTATCACCCCACCCAATATATATATATATATACATATAGAAAATAATTTTTTTTTTTTATGGTGTAATTAAAATATTAAAAATAATTAGTTATTAATAAAATAATGATTGACTAAAATATTTTTTATATTTTATTTAATTAAATATGAGTAATTAAAAATATTTAATTTTAAAAATAACTAAAATTATAAAATACTTAATTTTAGTTATTAGTTAAAAAAATTAACTTTTTAATTTATTCACTTTTATTCTAATGTTAAATACAACAAAAACTGAATGAAATAATGAAACAAGTGATATAAAAAATTTTACACTAAGAAATCATATCACTTAAAGTCCCATAGAAATTTTATTATCCATGTGATGAGGTTCTGTATCAAAATCTTAACCCATATTTTAACATAGAATAACAAATACTGAAATCCGCTCCATAATTGCCCAATTTAATCATCGTCCCTATTAAATTTTTAGTATAAATTTGTGAAAATCAACATTTCCCTATTAAATTTTTAATATAAATTTGACAGAATCAATATTAAAAACTTGCTTATTAAGATTGGGATGTTTATTTCTATATTAATTAATTAATATATTTATATTTAATTAATGTGAGATATTTCTCATATAATATTTTTAACATTCTCCCTCAAATAACAACTAAGCGAAAGTAATTTTGTATAAATTCAATTTACACTTGCAAATTAAGCCGAAGAACACTTATATCATGCAAAGAAATTGAAAATTCAAAAATAATCCATATCAGACGAATAATAAATTTGAAATTTGAGGATAATTCATACCGAGTTAAGAAAGAAAATTGAATTAAAAAAAATTAAAAGTTCGAGAATAATCCATATCAAACGAATAATAAATTTGAAACTTGAGGATAACATATATCGGATCAAGAAAGAAAATTGAATCCAGTTTGATTTCTTGATATAATGAGAGGTAATGCTGGATTATATTCTAATACCATATTAAGTTTTTAATATAAATTTGAGAAAATTAATCTTAAAAGTTAACTTGTTAAAATAGAAATGATAATTTTTATATTAATCATTTAATATATTTATATTTATTCAATATGAGATATTTCTCATATAATATTTTTAATAGTGGTTGTGCCTTTGATAGTTTTTCTTTTATAATGCAATAATTGCATCATTTATATTATTATTAATGCGACTTTATTTTTCTTCTATATTGCATTTTATTCGCATTTCTTTTTTAATATTTTTTTTATGGAAATTGTTTCAATAAGTTGGAATGATCTCCAATAATTTTACCAATCAATTAATTAATATCTACCTAAACAGCATAACATACTAGTAACTCACTTTTATTTACCATATAGAAAACCTACAAAATTTTTACTCCATTGGAGATTTATAAATAAAAAAAAACTATTACAATTTGAATGTATATATATATATGCATGCTGATTGAGATGTACGGAATGGGGTTATCCTTCTCATCCAATTGGAAGAACTTTATACAAATGTAAGGCTCAGCCAAATGAATCTTGCCAAAAATTAGGCATAGATAATAGCTAACTAATGTATCTAAGCTTAATTGGAGTCAGTTACATCTAATTAGCATATTTGGGGCTATTAAACTTTTCTACATGCTTGTTAAAAAATAGCCATACACTTGTCGTTTGAGAAACTTAATTACAAATAATTAAAATGATCCAATGCAATTCAAAATTTGTGTTGTCGTGATTTTGAGTCACCATAGCAACAATGCTATTTAATTACAATGCATTCTATAAGATAATCATAATATTAACGAATAAATTATTATCAAATCACCATAGCAATAAAGTATTAACAAATATATATGTAATTCATCATAAAAAAAAAAAAAAGAGTAGTTTTCAACATCTCATCCCCATGTCCATGTTCGATCATTAGATGATGACATCTTGATATATATATATGTTTGCCGCGTAGGATTTCCACATCACTTGTCTTCATGCTTTTGTTGCATAAGAGTGAGAGATTCTTATTAGCTTTCCATTCAGAGTATAACCTTTTCTTTGGCATCAGGTGAGAAGACAGTAATTGAAAGAGTATAGTAATTTAGCCACCAATGACCTTTTGATATAATGTTATGGGAGTTATTTTCTAAGTTAAAAAGTTTTGAGTTTGATTATTTATGATTGCCAAAAAGTAACTTACCAAAAAAAAAATCAAAATTCTAATAGTGTATTTGGCGCAAAAATAATATATCATTAAGTGATTTAATAAAATTGAGAAAGTTATTAGAAAATAGTAATACAAATTGTTATTTGTTCCAAATATTAATGATTCCATCTCCATTTTTATCCTCCTTTAATTTTCGTTGCTTTGCTTAAATTGCTTTCCAATTAAGCTCAAATTCCCTTCATTAAGAAGCACTAATTGCGTTTTCAATTGTTAATTTCACAAAGCAAATTTATGGACAAGCATATGTAGCCTTAGTGGTCATGTGTGTGAATATATATATATAGTAAATTTGGCTACGATTTGTACTATTAAATTAAAAGTTTATGAATATGATAATTTAATCTAAAATTAGGTGAATGAACATTTGATAATGAATGATCTAATATTAATATTTTGTATATCCTTTGAAATTAATTTGGAACATTGACAGTTTTTTTTTAAAATTGGGTGAATGAACCTTTGATAATGGATGAAGATCGAGTTGGAACCCACCTACCGGACAGTGGCCGTCGACATCTTATCTTACCCAACTCGATGATGCTTCGCATACGTCATACGTGGTTTTAATATTGTATGCTTTTCGTAGCTTATCCTGATTTCTCACCAAAACAATATATATATTTTAATGCACAGGAATGAGGTTTCAGCCTAGAGTAATATCTTGTTGGAAATATTAATTAAATTTGATTTCGACAAAATAGATATTTGAAAAGTCGTGTCTAGTTTAATATGTATTAACGTAGTAGGAGTTATGAAGAAATTAATATTAGTCGATTATTAAAAACAAGTTATGAAGAAATTATTATTAGTTGGTTATCAAGAATTCTAAAAAATTTATTTTTTGTATTCTCTTATTAAATGGTTATTTATGTGTTTTTAAATATATTAAATAGTCATTTATATATTTTTAAATTTGAGTCTAGAATGCTCTTTTGGACACTATAAATAAGCTTGTGATCTATGTTTCAATGTATGAAGTGAAATATAAATGTGAAAATTTATTCAAAATACTCTCTCTGTCTCTCTCTCATTTCAATTTTACTTTATTTGTACCAATGTGTGTTAATTCTTTGTGAAGCTCACCATCTTTCCAACACATCCTAAATAGATGGCAAATCGAAATTCTTATTGCATAACATCAACTACCGTTGCAGGAGGTCAGGTGACTAATGGACTAATAATTGTCTGTGTTAACAATATTACTATAGCAAATAGATTCATAGTTTTTAACAAACTAATAATCTGAGTGATCATCTCATTCCGATTCCAGCCCAAAAATAATAACTAAAGAGTGAAAAACTTTGGTAATGAAACTTGGCAAGCCTGCCATAATTGTTAATTTCTCTTATTTCTTCAGTACTATATTTAACAAACAATCATAGCCGCAGAAATGTGTAATTATCCAGAAAATATACGATAATCTAGGTATCACTAGTAATCTGTACTCACAAATCAAATGAACTGCATCAGTATCATATCTTAGACAAACAACTACAAAGTTGTTACATTAGGATAATTGTAACTGCTCCCCAGTATGATCCTCAACAACACAATAACCGGAAGTAGTTAAAGCTGGAGGCTTCTAGAACTGTCTGAATGTATAAGGTTGAGACGGCCAGGACAAAGTCTAGCTTCATTTAACAAAGCCTTGGGAGAGGAGTTTGGGATGATATATAGATGTCACTCCATGAAATATATGTCTAGACTTGCCACCAAATATTAATATATCTCCTGATTCTAATACAGCTTTCTCTGCCTTGTTTACATCTCTCTGATCCCCGAAGAGGAATTTTGCAGAGTCATCCACGGTAAAGGAGACAACAGGTAGTCCTTTGCGAAGACTCTCCGTACTGTCATCACGATCCTACAAGAGTAAAGGCCGAGGTGAGTGGAAAATTCCTATAAGCCATTTCATTAAGTTTACAAACAATGCATCTTCAGGTCAAATCCAAATCCCTTAGCCAAACATTGCATAAAATAATTTTCTTGACAAACCAAGAAACTATGTTGAGAATGAAGATGGGTGGTAAGAAGGGAAAAATTATTAGATAGGACTGGTTGTCACCTCATCGGCAATCCAATCCTTTTATTAGTCAATAGAAAAACAATAATTAATATTTTTATCAAATTATAAATAAAGAACAAGCCCTATAGAAATTGTAGTTACTTAAAGTTGTTTAATAGATTTCTTAATACTTGTGTAGTTACATTAAATGCAAAAGAAATCAAATATCATTACTTTCTTTCACAATCAATTTTTAATTACAAAATTAAATTATAAGAATTTATTATTTATTAAAATATTAAAAATATAATTATAAATTAATAAAGTTAACCTGCATTTCCTTATACACACCAATAATTTATTAATTTATAAATAATTTATTGGTGTATATAAAGAAATACAAGCTAACTTTTTGTTAAAAAAATATTTTTAATAAATAATAAATTATTGTTCTTTAATTTTGTAATTAAAAATTGTGAAAGAAAGTAATAGTATTTGATTTCTTTTGCAATTGAATTAAATTAGTTAACTAATTATAATTTTTTTTTACTCCCTCATTTCCTTTTTTTTTCCATTTAATATAATTGTACAAGTATCAAGAAACATATTTAACAATTTTAAGTAATTACATTTATTGTATGGTTTGTTCTCCATTTATAATTTGACAGAAATATTAATTATTATTTCTCTATTGGCTAATCAAAAGACTGAATTATATGTAAGAATAATGAGGTTGCAATCCAGTTCTGCCTAATAATTTCTAGGTAAGAAGATAACTAAGGAGCGGTGACAGTAACAGTGCACTTTTAATTCACTTGTACTCATTTGCGTTCACATTTCAACCGTATTTTGTTTATTAACTAGAAAAGCCCAGTTAGTTACTGCTAGTTGAGTATCCAAGAGTAGAGTTTGTCAGGAGTTATACTACCAGCTGTATAAATTGGAAATAAATTAGAGAAATACAACTGAATCTTCTTCTTCTTCTTCTTCTTCTTCTTCCAATTTCTGTTCTTTACTATTCTTTTTTCACTCTCTTTCTGTTCAATTCTTCAACACCAAACTCCTAAGTTAGGTCTCCATGACCAAACAATTAAACTAAAAAAGAACCGGAAAAAAAAGATAATGCAATAACAAGGATCCTTAAGTGCATACCTTATGGAGTCCGAGTCGTCCGCTGGTTGTACTGAAGTTCACAATACATATGTTTGGAGACATTGCAGAAAGCATGTCTTCCACATTGCTTAGTTTTCCATCTTTTCTAATAAGGGCATGTGCACCTTTGATTGCTTTTTTAACCAAAAGTTTAAATTCACAAGGAATACCAGATGCTCTACGACCATCAACTGAATGTTGATCTTCGTATTTTCTTGTCTCAGGATCCCAGTTCATACCAAGACCCACCATTTGTAGACGAAGTTTGACGCCGTCTTGGTAACCAGGCCTATAAAATCCCCCAGGACGGCAGGCCCCAAACCAAGTTCTCGGCAAGTCTTCACAATTTTCACCTGAAACACTATGATGGGAACAGAGTTAACAAAATTACTACCATACAAAAAAAAAAAAATGAAATAGTATTTGTAAAGAATTGGAATCTCAAAAACATATTTAGCACTCTTGACTCCTAATGAACGGTTGACACCAATTAGATCTCTGATTTAAAGTTACATGACATTTAATAGTTAACATTATATTCATCAGAGAGCATTGATTTGTAAGGAGAAGCACTATAGTGTAAAAAATGCTTATAAATGCACCTCAATGTCAAAATCTCCGAAGGCCCAGTAAGACATCTCATCATCAGTACAATCAAGGGTCCTCAATTGAATGTTGCATACTATTTTATCAACTACCAATTCCAAGATGCAAAAACTGAATGTAGTTCTCAGTAGAAGAGTAAGCATTAACTATTAAGCAGCACCTGGTGATCTTGGGTGATGTAATGCTTTAGCAGAACCATCCCAGAACGCAAAACTTTCTATCTAGTCCCTTGCGTGGTGCGATCAACATTGTATCAGTTTTCCTCATCCTCTTCACGCTAAGAAGCTTTGGAAAAACCAGGATTTATGCTTATGGGCAAGCAAAAATTAAATGGTGTAACCTTAGGTAAACCTTCAGTAAGAACGCTTGAAATAGCTTTGACAAGACTTGGATCTTTTACCATCAAGTTAAAACATAAAAAATAGAATTTAAATTAAATTAAATTATATTGACTTGACCTAATTACATCCCTATTTCTAGTAGCAAGTTTCCCAAAAAATGAAATTGGGGCTTTCCATTTTGAATCAAGCCCATTATTATGCTTGAAACTCCATTATATAAGTGGGCTACAACACACTTTCAATAGTGGAAGACCAAAAGCATCTGACTATGCCATGTCAGGTTCTTGTAAGTGGTAATGGCACGTCATACCTGCGTGCAAGCTTTGTCAGCACCAAGTGGCTAATTATTTCTTTTACAAGTGGCAATCTCATGTAACGAAAAAAAAAAACTCACTCAAAAAGGAGAAGAACGCCTGCCACTGCGTGCTCGGCAAAAAGCAAGCAATCAAATACTAGACGAGAGCCCCCTCTGTCCCACCTCTTAATCCATTCCGAACATTCCCAATTAAAACATGCAGATTTATTTGATACTATATTCAGAAAAAATAAAATATATTTTAATATATACTTTCATTCTAAAGATTTCAGAATTTGGTTAGGATGGTAATGTATTCCGATTCATTTAGAGTCTACCCTGATCCAGCCCTTTTAAAATTAGGAGCTCTCGTTTTGACTGAGAATTAGGATGGATAAGAAAAATTAGAAATTTTTCTGTGGATACAAATTAGAAATTAGAGATGAGAATTATATGTTTCATTCATCATACTGTCCTATCTTTATATATATATATATATATATATATATATATATATATATATTAAATTTAGAAAATAATTATTTTTTATACTATAGTTGAAATAGTTAAAAGAATAGTTATTAATGATTTATTAATTTTTTTTTAAATTATATTTTATTTAATTAAATATTTTAATGAGTTAATAAAAATATTAATTTTTATAAAAAATAAAAATATAAAATATATAGTTAAGTTGTAAAAGATTATTTATAAAAGAAATATAATAATAGTAATTTATAAAACAAAAATTATATAAGATTTATATTTTTATTATTTTATATTGAAATATATATATTTGATCATTGAACTATCTGCTAATCTTATAAAATTATTTTTAAATAATTTTAACAAGAACGAATTTATATATTTATTTTTTTATTTAAATTTTAATAAGTTAATCCATGATCATTAATTCACATATTATAATTTTACAATCGAAAATTCTAATTAGTTTACCTGAAAAAATAATGTCTTATAAGTCTATACCAAAATCTTAATTCACTAAAAAGATAAATGGTAATTCACCACATCATATTATGAACTAACCAATATTAACATGATATATCAACATATTAATTATAATACATATTTCATAATTTAGATAATTAATTATTATATTCACCTCATAAGATAATTATTTATTAATATATCTAATTATTAGTTAAATTCATAAAATAACATAATTAAATTTATCTAACATTTTTTCGTGAAATTTTAATATATAGGCACAAAATGAGAATAGTATAACCCCTAAACCTAACTTAGGTGGAGTAAAAATAGCTCAAAAACAGCATCTATTTGAAAAGAAGATGTTGCCATTTGAATGTCAAACGGACTATTATTACAGTTCTTTATTACTCAAAATTTATCATTAATACACCAGCTAAAACACTCTCACATGGACAGCCTGTGCCCAACTTCATTAGTTTTAATGCTTAAGCTACTCATACAGTCTAAAAATTAACTATCATTCCTCCCATAATGTCAGAACTAACCCCACTTCCACAGTTCCACTACTACTCATTCCCCAAAATGAAAGCTAAGCTCCTTTTTTGTTTTTGGGTGTCGAATGGAACTTGCAAAAGTTCCAGCACTCGTGCCAACCTTTGTCCCTCACTTTCTCTTTCTTTCTGTTTTTTTTTTGGCAAAATTTCAAGCAAAGCACAAATACCTAGTAAAGAATCGAAGATACAAAATCGAAAGTTTTCAATTTTGTTATGGAGTTGCATCTCATAAGCTTTCTTGTTCTATTTGTTGCTGTTCATACTCATTCCAAATCAGACGTTCACGTTGGCTACACAGTTACCCTGGCTATCCCAATTGAGTATAACATTGGATTCATTGGGAGAGCTTTTCTAATGGAGACGAATCAGATGGAGCCCAATTTTAAAGTTGCATTGAGTATTGAACCAGTTGATGAAAAATACTCGTGTTCTTTGCAAGTTTTTCTTGGAGATGTGAAGGTATGGAATTCTGGCCATTACTCTCAGTTTTTCACATCAGAAAGGTGCGTTCTTGAGCTAACAAAGGATGGAGATTTGCAATTGAAAGGACAGAGAGAGCGGGTGGGATGGCGAACTGGGACTCATGGACAAGGTGTGGAGGTAACACTAACACCCAATTATCTCCGTAACCCATTAAAATAACTCGAAATTAGTGAAAACTAATCTCTCTCAAAAAAATGCAGAGACTACAAATACAGGAGACTGGTAATCTAGTCCTAGTTGATGCCCTGAATCGAATAAAATGGCAGAGTTTCAATTTTCCAACCGATGTAATGCTATGGGGACAGAGATTAAATGTAGCCACTCGCTTGACTTCTTTTCCCAGCAACTCAAGTGCATTTTACACTTTCGAAATTCAACAGAACAAGATTGCTCTGTTTGTGAATTCTGGTAAGTTGAACTATTCTTATTGGGAATTTAAGCCTTCCAAGAACAGAAACATAACATTTATTGAATTAGGCTCAAAAGGGTTAGAGTTATTCAATGATAAACATCACAAAATCGCGCAGATTAAAATGATTGAGAATACTGGACAGATTCAACCCCGCCTGAGATTCTTAGCTCTGGGAAATAAAACAGGGAACTTGGGCCTATATTTTTACTCCCCCGAAAAACAGAGGTTTGAGGCAGCATTTCAAGCTCTAAATAATACTTGTGATCTTCCTCTAGCTTGTAAACCATATGGGATTTGTACATTTTCGGGTACTTGTTCATGTATTCGATTGATAACTAAAGAAAATGAAATGGGTTCTGATTGTAGTGGGGGATTTTCAGGTGGGTTTTGTGGGAAAGGTGAAGCAGAGATGCTTGAATTAAAAGGTTTTGGCAGTGTTCTACAGGCTACTACTCCAACAAAGGTTAATATTAGCAAAGAAAACTGTGCAAATTTTTGCTTAAAAGACTGTAAATGTGTAGCTGCATTATATTCATATGGAGAGTGCTTCATTTATGGAGTGGTAATGGGTGTTAAACAAGTAGGAAGAGGAAGTGAATTGACTTACATGGTAAAGGCTCCAAAAGGAGCTCATGCTGGCCATGGCAAATCAGGTCTGAAGAAATGGATATTGGCTATGGTGGGTGTTATTGATGGGTTGGTTATTTTGCTTGTTTTGGGAGGATTTGGGTATTATTTGATTAGAAAGAGAAGAAAAAACATGACAAATACTCGTAACACTTCTTGAATTTATTTTTTATTTTTTAGTTCATGGGTTTGCTTATAGATATAAAGAATACAATTTTTGGTTGTTTTCTACAAGGTGATTGAAATTTTAAAGAGTAATGAAATTGCATTCCTTCTTTTTTTTGGGCCGTTCATTATGGCAGAAATTTAATTTTACTATTGAAAAACAAAGTTATGTTTGAAATTTTAAATAGGAAGAATTTTTTGCAATGGAAATATCGAGGTGACACTTTTTTTTGGGGGATACTTATCGTTGTCATTGCTATGACGTAAATATGGTATAAAATAATAGCATTTTCTTTTTCCTCTTGCTTTTTATTATATATGAATTAAATTTTAGCATTCATGTAGAATTCAAATACGAGTATCTAAATGGAATTTGATTGAATTGAACTCTAATTATTGGATTGTTTCAATACCTAAAAAATTATAAGAATTTAATCAATTAAATTCTATTTATATTTCAAAAGAAATGAAAAATCATGCAATATATATATATATAACTTGCATGACATTAATTTCATGGAAACTCTATAAGGGTAAAAAAAAATAACAATAATAATCTATTACT
Organism: Aleurites moluccanus; assembly: GCA_948193065.1. Lineage (NCBI taxonomy): Eukaryota > Viridiplantae > Streptophyta > Magnoliopsida > Malpighiales > Euphorbiaceae > Aleurites > Aleurites moluccanus. The sequence continues at coordinate 80,613 of CANXYC011017446.1, read as the reverse complement.
TTTAATTATTTAGAACAATAAAAATTTAAATAAAATTTATATTTTAATATTTATTTGAAATACAAAAATTTCATTTATAATTTTTTAAATAATTTACTAATTAATAAAATTGAAATCTAATAAAAAAATCTATAATAGTACCATATTTGTTCGAGTTAGGTGTTATACAATTTTCAAATGGTAACATAATTTTAAGAGAATATTATATAAATATATTATTTTTTTTACCTTTTTTTAATTTTATTATTATTATTTTTTAATATATATTTAATATATGTGTAATATATTTTTGATATACATCTAATATATATCGTATTTTTTAAAAAATATTTTTAGATATAAAGTATTTTTGAAAAAATACTTTTAAATATGTATTATTTTTAAAATTTTTTTAATAATAAAAATGAAATATTTTTTATTTTTTTTAATATTTTTAAAAAAATCCCTAAATTTAATGCAGTGAATTGCAAAAATAATCTTGATTCTAAAGTCAACTTAAAGTCTAAAAGAGACCGTACTACTCTGTTTCGGAATGTGGACTAATGAATCCATACACTTATTGGACAATGGGCACCAATTTATTTTGGGCTTCACCTATCTTTGATATTGCTATTATTAGATTGCAAACACTCTAAGTTAAACAATGCCAACTTTCAATTTCATTTTATATTTTATATTTTGTTATGTGTCATATTATTTATAAAATATATTAATTATTAAAATATTTTTTAAAAAATATAATATAATATAAAAAAAAAATATAAAATATAAAATAAAATAAAAATTTAAATTGCTTATTATAAAATGAGATAGAAAATTTAAATTATTTACTACGAATTCTTTGGCTTATGGGTGTTGGGATTTTCTTTTCTTTAAACATCATGCTTAATTATTTTCATAAAAAAAAGGCATCATGCTTAATTCAAATGAAGTTCAATTATAAAATAATTAGTGCAAATTGGTACAAAAATGGAAGCACCTTTGGTTATATATATATATAACGTGGGGAACCATATTAATTCGAATCCAAATTGCATTTTAATTCTTTAAAAAGACAGAAATACTGTCTTTTGACCTTAATCACAAAGGACAGAACTCTCTCTTCCTTCGGAGTTGGGAATCTCTTTTTTTCTATTTACCGCTTGACCATTTTTTTCCTTTCTATTATTTGAATTTGCTCTGTTTTTTATAATGTTATTTTCTTTATAGAGAATGTTTTGCTTCTTATCTTAATAGTACTAATAGTGATTTTAAACCAAGGAAGAAAAAAAAAAAAAAAAACAGATATATAAAATTTACAAGTTAGGCACGCGGATTGGTAATTAATACCCTTTATATTTGTTTGATTTCATTTATTTTATATAAAAATTACTTATAAGTTCATTTAAATTTAATATACAATAATTATATGTATGATAATTTTTTTTTATATTTTATTTTTAAATATAAATTATATATTAAACGAGACAATGGGTAGAATTTAAAGTTGGATAGCTAAGTAAATTTTTTTTCTTATATTTAAAAAACCTTTAATACTAGGTTTGAATATAGTTGGTTAAAGTTGAATCAACTTTTGTGTTTGAAAATCAAACTCCCCTTAATTCCTAAAAAATATCACATATGTGTTACTATATTTGTTTATCCATTGGTCAAGAGATATGATTCAATTTTCATGGGAAATGCAGCCAACTATATAGTTTGTATCGGGTGTCTCATCCTGTCACATTTTCTTCCCATTTTTCCATTCACACCCCAAATACCCAATAATGATATCCTCATTCCTGCCAAATAGTTAGGAATTCTTTCATTAGGAGTCTGCAAACTATATATTTTTTAAAGAGAGACAAAACTATTAGTGTTTTGATTTTTTAATATTTTATATTAATAGATAAATATTATAAATTTAACTTATACTAACTAACATATATATTAATAGCATTGCATTTTAATGCATTTAATAATTTAACGATCAAACGTATGTTTTTGCTATATCCATGCATATATATGTAAAAATTTTAAAAATCTTATCCATTATATTTTTTTGTGTAAGGTTTTCTTTTAAAAAACATTACCCATTTTATATAAATAAAATTTAAAATTAACTTAATTATATATTTATATATTTATATACTTTATTTCTAAAAAAAAAATTTTAAAAATACAAACAATCACAAAAAAGAAGAAGTATACTTTAATTATTGTTTACAATTTCTTATATAACTACAATTACAATTAAAAATGGAAGTGCCAGTAGCTGTAGACAGACCTTTGTCCATTGGCGGACATTATAACCTTTTTAACCAACATTTGTGCGTGTACGCCAGTAACACCTCATGTCTTTTTGTTTTTTTTTTTACTGCTTTTTCATTTTAGTGTACTTATTTCTAACATTTGTTTACAATTGTTGATATTAATAGTTATTAATTAGCAGTTAATATCTAACGTTTAAAGATAAATGATTATTATTAATTGATAGTTATTAGTTAATAGATTATTATTATTACATGTTTAATAAAATTATTATTAATTATTACTGTTAATATGTATAATAATTATTAATGATAAATATTAATATTTATTTTTTTATTTAAATATTTTTAATAAGATAATTTTATTATTTCATTTAAATAAGTAAAAAATATTTTAAAAAAACTTCAAACTTGAAGTTTTTATAAAAAAAAATTATTTGATTATCTAACAGTTATCTAACAATTAAGTTTTATTTGATTTAACTGTACATAGTAGCCATTAGCTGATAACTATTAGTTGGTAATAGATAGCTGATAACTATTATTTAATAGCTGATTATTGTAAGTGTTTGCTAAAATTATTATTAACAGTTAATCGTTAATATGTTTAAGAATCATTAAGAATAAATATTAAAATTTTTATTTTTATTTAAATATTATTTTTAAATAATAATTAATTTTTTTATTTAAATAAATATGATTTAAAAAAAAACTCTAAATTAAAATTTTGTAAACAATAACTATACAATAACTATTTGATTACTTAACAACTAGCAGTTGTTAATAATCAAACTACCTAATAACTAATAGCTGTTAACTAAACGAATATAATAAAACTATCAGGAATAAAAAAAACTAATAACTATATTAAAAAATTTTATCAAATATTCACTTAATAACTATCACTTAAAAAAAATACGAAATAAATTTATTACTGTTATTGAAAATAAAAAAATTAACAGTCGTATAAAAAAAAAATTGTTAAATGCTCACTTAATCAGTTAAAATCACCTCTAATTAATAAATATTTCTCAGACAATCTCATTTTGGTAATTATATACATATTTTCCTCTAGTTTGGTAAATGGCCCGCTAAAGGGCCTACATGTGATCCTGGATATGAGGGGATTTTTCAATCTTCATTCTGCTGCTATCATTCAGTTTCGTTTCTTTCACCTGCGGATTTGGCTGGCCAAATCCTACATGTGAGGAATTCGGACAAGGACGCCTTGTAATAATACTCTCCATCAGATGAATTACCTCATATGTAATCCATTTTTTATCATATCGAGAAAGTTCAACTTATAAATTCATAATTAAAAAAAAAAATAGAAGAAAATAATGTCTATCATTTTCATAACAAGAACTTAGCCCGTGAACCTCAATGTCACAAATCTCACGTCACAACAAAGGAGTGGCATGTTTTCCTGGACCCGGGGTCGCTTAACTATCAATTGTCAATTTGTCACACTCCATGAGACTTAGACCCCACGATTCTAACAGGTTTTTAGCCATTTCTACAACATTCACAAACAAACAATTAAATAAAAAACACTATATACAAATAATATATATTGCACTATCTTGAATAAGAATTTTTTTTTTTAAATTATCCCTTCTTAATTATACAAAATTTCTCACTATTGTTAGTACTATCTGATTCATGAGTTTGAATATCTATCAAAATATGATTAATAAAAAAATTGAAATGAAATTTTATGCTCTTAAAAAAGATACGAGAAAATTCAGAAATTATATTTATAATTTTCTAAATATATTTTTTTTAGTATTAGGAAAATAAACAATTTGAATTTGGCTTTATTATTCATTCAAGAAATACGATACCTCTAAATGGGATTAAAAAGCAAATTTAAAGGCTTATTACAAATTGTTATCGTAGGTAGGTGAGATTTTGTTGCAACGCACACTCTCCCTAGTAATGAAAAGAAAAAAAAATACATCATTAATTTTTTAATTATTGAAAAAAAAAATTAAAAGAAAAATTCTGGCACTATTTAGGGATTCCTCTAAACAGATTAAAAACAAAACTGTTCCACGACAATGTGATCACTTTGATGATTCTATAGTTTTTTATTTTATTTTATTTTTTAAATTGAAACAGTGTGAGCTAATTTGTTTGATCATTCAGAATCCTGGCATGAATTTTGTACTTATATAATAATTCGTGGAGCATTTGCCTCACGAGGCATCCACACCCAATTTTTAATATTCATTATATTATATTTATATATTCTTGAAAGGTTATTATTTAATTTTTATAATAAGGTTTTTAGAGTGTAAATAAATAAAGATTGTAAACTACCATATGGACAAATATACATAGCTGTCAAAAGATTGTGAGGCTTGTTTGTCAGCATGGTTTTTCCTTGGCCGCATGCCATACAATTTTTAATTTGTTCATTCATTTTTGAAAAAAAAAAGAGAGAATAAATTAAAAAATAAATAAAATAAAGTTTTCTAGGGTAGCTTTGATGAGAACCCTATGCACTTTACAAATGGAAAGTTACCTTCTTCTTTTTTTTTATCGAAGAAAGTTAGCTTTTTTTTTTTTTTAGTGGAAGAGTTTTTTTTTTAATTAAATAATAATCTCTAACTCATCGATCAGAATTTTGTCTACGCCTTCAGAAATTGACCCTCTCGTCCATTGGAGTTTCGGCTATGCTTTCTTTGATTTATGTTTTTCTCTTTTTCCCTACTATGCTTTGAACAAATAAAATATGAAATATAAGTAAAAATTATACGTTACTAGTTTTTTTTTTACTGATGAATTAGAGAAATTAATTAGTAGTTTACTAGGCTAGCTAGGCACTTTTGAAGGGAATTAGATTATTGAATGAATGAGAGTGAGTAAGGATGTATTGTACTCGGTGGTGGACTGATTAATTTGTTACTTTTGAATTTCTCATTATAATGGTTATGTCTTGGATTGTTCATGATATTAATAGCACCTTATTAAGGTTTATTGCCTGAATAATTTGGCACTTTTGAATTTGTCATCGGGATGATTATTATATCTTAACTTGTTCATGTCATTAGTAGGCACCTTATTAAAGGTATATTGCCCTGTTCAAGAGTGTGAACCTATAAATGGACGACTGGTTAAATTCATTAATATAAATACCATTAATTTATAAATTATTGTTATATATTATAAATGTAAGATTTATTTTCAGACAAGTCCTTCAAGTGCAACTGAATTAATCCAATATCAATAGAGAGAGCCAAGTTGACACTTTGTTGACATATATGTGTTTGAGCTTTTCTCCTGTTTATTACCATTGCCAAACACACATGTACATACATAAACGAACCACTATTATATATATTAGTTGGTACATCTAGAAATAATTCTTCCGAAAAATCACAAGGGAAGAAAATAATTAAGAACACATTGTGCGAATGTGTTGTAAATTTTCCATGGTGGGCAATTCATTGTGCAGACTTGTTTTCTCAAGGTTTTGTATATGATTACCTGCCATTATGAAGATATTGCTTTCCCTTTTGAACATTTTTTAAGGCAATGGAATCTCATTTACAAGAAAAGTTTGCAAAGAAGAAAATAGGTTTTGTCACGAGACAGTTTTCCAAATGTAGCACTATTTGTATCAACATATATAGGTATTGTGTGATTGGACATTCAATCATGCCTTTTCCTCGCACTCTCTAGATCTCTATAAATGTACATAAGTAAAAAATTAATTAAATTTGCTCCACAAAAAAGTAACTCTAACACTTTTTTTTTTTTTTTTATCAATATCGCAGATATTAAATACAAAGTTGAATATCAAAGTTACAATTATAACTCAAATCCAATAAACACAGGAAAGAGTCGAAATATGAGATTTCTTAAAGTCTCAAAGTTTCTGTTTTGGTCTTACCAATAAATCAAAGCACCCCGAATATGTTAGTAGGGCGCATTGTTAATCCCTATAATCCCTTAGCTAGGCATTAGATTGTTAATGATTATATTCTACTATATGAGAACAAGAAGAATGGTCATGTCTCTCTTGTCTGGCTTCTAGCATGTAATATTGTGATACAAAAAGCATTCCATATAACATTTCGTCATCTAAAAATTATTAATTAATTTCCTCTAAGCATCCAGCTAGGAAGATAATAGATCACATCGTGAAAAGAATTCGTCTCATACTTCTAATTGGCTGTAGACTTACATTATTTTCAAACCTAGAATTATATAGCAGTTTTATCAACAAAATTTCTGTGATATTAGAGTTGCTAACAAATTGTTAAATTACGAGTTCAAATACCCGATTAAAACCTAATCAATAATAATAATAATAATAAAACTAGTTGGCATAGAAATCAAGTCATTAAAAAATTTGAGGCCAAGGAAGAAGAATAAATTTTAAAGAAAGTGAAAGAAAAATAAAGAATAGTAATTAAAGAGTCTTAATCTTAAGCTTAATAAATCTTTATTATGAAACATGATTGTGGTAGATGAAATAATACCATCGGTCCTCCTGACGTGTCAAAATGGATTTTCATAGTTGTGGAATATAATTACTCACAGCATCATCATTCTGATGATAAGCACCAAGTCGCTCTCAATTGACAGAGCGTTGAAGAACTATTTTTTGATTCCTACACCATTTTACTGACTAATCCAAATAACAAGTTTTTGAAATTTCTTCAGGAAAACAACACAATTAAAAAAAGTTTACAAATGTAATAACCATATATAACAAGGACTTTATCATTGATTCTTTGATTCCAGTTTCATTTATTAATTCTATTTGGCTTTTTAGTCAGCATCCGTTTTGTTTTTGAAGTCCAAGATCTTCTCTTTCATGCTCTTCTGGCTGCTGTTATGATCCATCTCTCTTCTGGTAGCTGCTATGGTTCTTTCTTCATTGTTATGTTCTTTTCGCTAGTTGTCTTGCTTCTGCAGGATCTCGGATTAGTTTTTGCTTAGCTTCTGTTCTGTTTCAGTTTTTATTAGTTTAGTTTATTGTCTTAGTGCCCAGATTAGGTTTTCTCTTCACTTTGGTCATCATCTATTGATTTTGTACTTTTGGGGCTATGTTTCCTTCTCTGCATCTGTAACTTTCTTTTATCTTTAATATAATTCACCTCTTTTTTATCAAAAAAAAAAAAGGGACTTGATCATTACATCAATCAAGAAAATTTAGAGGCACGAGCATTTGATTATTCTCCATACAATAACTCTTTCATATATTTAATACCACAGACAAATTATACAATTAATGTATGAATCTTAATATATGGGACCGTCTTGCTTGCCAATGAACTAAAGTTGGAAGGGACATGAAGTATTTGCGTTTTCAATTAATGAATGCTTATATTCAATACAATAATTATTATAAATGAAGATCTCATGGGTGTGATAATAATTTAAGACTAATTCTATTATTGGAGTGAGTTTAAAATACATCATATACATTTGATTTATATATTTAGAAATTACTTATGAGAGGAATCAAACTTTAAGTGTAGAAAATAAATTTTCATTTTGACAATTGAGTCAATTATCGAAGTAAGTTATAATTAAGATATAATTTAAGTACTATTAATCCAAAATTAAGGGAATACAATCAACGCAAATTATAGCGAAGAAGACTTCTAGGGAAATAGACACCTAAAAAGCCTACTAGAGAGAGAGGGAGCAAAATTGGAAGTAGCGGAAGAGACAAAGATTAGGAGCAGGTTCTGTAAATATATGTTTGTGGGTTTTATTGTTTTGTTGTGGTGATTAATGGCATTGGCACACACATGTGAATTGGTGGGTACATTGTAGTTTGTTTGTATGGAATGGATCGAATAGAGGTAGCTAGAGATCATCCCTAGAAAAACACATATATATAAGTAACTGTTGAACAATTTATTTTGTATGGTATATGCTTAACAGACAATCTTGTACGCAACAAAGTGATCTGCCCATATAACAGCTCTGGCTGAGGTTTGTTTTGTTTGATTTTCATCAGCTAGCTGCAGAGCTCCATAGCTGGTAGCATCTTTGATGCAGTACTGGTGTTTAGAGAAACAAAACACTGACAGTAGTTGACAAAATAATTATTTTCCTCTAATATTTCAAAGCTGCATATCTATGCTCGTGAATAGTTGTGACTATTAATTACTAGGGTTTACTTTTGGTAATTATTTTATTTAAAATTAATCACTGATTACACTAACTCTACCATGCATATATAAAGCTTATGAAAATGCAATAAAAAATTAAATATTAATACAACCAATTGATTAATTTTTTAGACAGATGAATATGGTGGTGTGGAAGTGATTGAGTATTTAAGACCTAAAGGTGTTTGATTTGGGGTATTAAAGAAGAGTTGAAAGAGGGTGATCTATATATGGGAAGTTCACGCCCATAATTTTTGGAAGGAGCGTAAAGGAATCTGCTCGTGATCGGAGGAGGAGGAGAGATGGAAGATAAATACAGGCATTGAAAGCAGCGAAGGAAGCGTCAAAGGCTCAAAGCATGTTTATTGTTTAGCTGTCAATCCATCCAAACACTTCTCACGGGATGCCTTTTTTTTTTTTATTCTCTTTCTCCCTCTCGCCGTCATCCATTTCCCTCTCTCTATGCTTATTCCAAATTGCCTCCCATCTCTTTCTTTCTCATATTAATTTTTTTCTTGTTAATTAATAATAATTAATTTCACTCTTTTCACTCTCCCTATATATACATTGTTATGTGTGCTCTTTGACAAAGAATTATTGACTAGCTTAAGTAAAATTGTACAGTCAGCGAATCTATTTAGTTTATAGAATGTTTGATAATGCTCGTGACATTACAAGAAATAGTTAAATTAATAATAAGAATATATAAATGGAGAGAAACAATTACAAACTTTAAAATAAGATTAGTCTTATCAAATTATAAATACAGGAATGATACATTGGTTATATCAAAAATAAAATAAAATAAAAACTATAGCAGTTATTTTACTACTAAAAGTTAATATATAATAGTAATATGAAAATTTATTATTTAAAACTTTATATATATATAGGCACCAAACTAAATTTTACTAAAAAAACTACAACATCAACTTTTTAACAACATGATACATCAATTTATTTTTATTGTTACAAACCTATAACAACTAATTTTATAATTTTTAATAGAAAAAACGTTTCCTGTTAACTTATATTTTTTATAGTGTGCTTTTAATAAAGGATGTGTAATCTATATTTATTTATTATTAAATAAACCTAAATTTATAGTATTGAAATTATTTTTATATCAATAAAATCTTATGTTTAAACCTCAAAAATTAAAAATATATATATTATTTTTAGCAAAAGTAAATGTCTTTAAGCTAAAAATGACAACTTTATCCGTATGGTTTAGTAGATAGACATATCAAGTTTTTTTATTTTGAACTCGAGTTATATTCAGGTGAGATGATGGCATAATCCATTCCAAATTCACCATGGTTATATATATTTTTTTATTTTTTAATATTATATTTATATTTAATTTAAATATTTTTTTTATATGAAATATAAATTATATTATATGGATATGTGAAAAAAATACATAAATAAGTGTATATATATATAAGAAAATAGAGTTAAAATATTTTTTATAGAAAAAAAAATATAAACAAATATTATCCATCTGATAAATATTTTATTTTTAAACGAGTCAATTTTAAATTTTATAAAATTTACCCTAAAGTTTACCTGTTGCCATCCCTCATTTAAGCAGTATAATATTACAAAATCTTTACAAAGTAAATTAATGCAGTAAAGATATTAATATACTTAGTTTGTGTGCAAGATTACAAAAATGGAGTGAAGATATTAATAAAAGCATGATTACAAAAAAAAAACTGATGTAATATATATATATATACTTAGTTTGTGTGCAAAAGCGACCGGCTATGGAAATGCTAAAGATGTTGATGAACATTAATTAAAATCAATATTTTTCAGTTATCAAATGATGACTAATGTTGGTGACAGAGAAAATTCACCTATTTTCTTGTTGCTGATGGTAACGTTGGCTCGTTTGTATTAGTTGATCATATATATATATAAAGATATATATATATATATAGCTAGACAATGACGATCTAGTCACAAAATTATAATGTTTGCTTAATTATTGAAAGATGCATGTCAAAATTCAAACTTTTGGTTTCCCATATACTTGTGTTCATATAATTAATTAATCCAACAATAAAGAAAGGTGCATTTTTTAATATGCAGATGATTAGTCATTACATAAATATATTAGTTGTTATGCTAATATCTGAGTTTTGTTTACTCTCTAATGGGACTAAAAGATATATGTAAGTACGAAATCAATTTATTCTCTCTTTTAAGCAATATCTCAATCCTACTTATTTTGAAATTTTTTTTTTATACTATTAAATTAATGAGTGATGAAATTTTTAATTAATATAAATTATTTATCATTTTTTTTTAATTTTTATAGGTTCTAGTATATTTGATTTCGATTGAAATTCAAACTCAAGAACACACGATCTTGAGAGTTGAATCAAAATATTTGATTTTTAAAAAAAAATTATATTATTATTAATTAAAATGTATGAATGAGGGGTGAAGGAGTTATTGAGTTTGAAATTCAATAAAATATGAAAAAACAAAAGCAAAGAAATTAAAAATAATAATAAAAAAAAGAAGGTTAATATGGTAAATTGAGTCGGATGAATAATAACGAAGGCAGTCATGCAGGAAACGAACAAGCAATCATATAAGGTTGGAGATGAGTGGATACGTCATATATTCACAGCCACAACCAAAGCCTTGGACTTTCTTTTATAAATTAAAACTCTCTGCGGTGAAAAAAAAAATCATATAATAATTAGCTAAACAAAGATAAGAGCGAAGACACAAACACATAATCATGTCTTCTCGCAGGCAAAAGAAGAAAGCTCTATATCACAAGCTAAACTTGCTCCGTGATGTTTCCAACTCTACTGCTGTATATCTTTTTTTTTTTTTTTTTAAATTACTCCTTCATTAGTTCTTTTCTTTTAATTTCTCTTTTATTTTTAATTACTCTAATGTCAGTGTTGTTGTGATTTTAAATTTGGTAGGTGAATAAAACATCAATCATAGTAGATGCTTCTAAATATATTGAGGATTTGAAGGATAAAGTGGACAGGCTCAACCAAGAGATTGCTACTACTTCCCAAAATCAACTACCTGTGGTGAACTACTAATTCATTATTTCTTCTTCTTCATTTTCTTTTTCTTTTTATATATTATGAAATGATATGTCATTTTTTTTAATAAAATAAAAAATACAAATACAAATTTCAGCAGGTGACAGTTGAAATCCTAGAAAAGGGTTTCCTTATTAATGTGTTATCAGAAAAGAATTGCCCTGGTTTGCTTGTTTCCATACTCAAAGCTTTTGAGGAACTAGGTCTCGATGTCCTAGATGCTAGGGTTTCCTGTGAAGACAATTTTCAATTGGAAGCTGTTGGAGGAGAAGTAATTAAATCAAAGCTTTCTTTTTCTTTATTCAATTTTCTTTCTTTCTTTATTTTATGTCAATATTAATTAAATAATGAATTTTTTTATCAATTTTTGCAGTACCAAGGTGATGCCGATAGCTTAGATGCTCAAGTGGTGAAACAGGCAGTAGTTCAAGCAGTCAATAACTGGAGCGAAAGTCATGACCAAGATTGACACAGTTTATCTTGTGTATATGCCTCTCTTCTCTCCCCTTTCTAGCTAATCAGAAATGAATTCTCTCTATTTCATTCCTTGCAAATTAATTATAAGCAATACTTCAGGCACCTTTTATTTATTTCTTCATTTTTTTTTCATATATTGGAAACTTCTGAACAACTACCATGAACTTGTGCTTTTTATAGTACGAGACAGACAATCAACCTAAAGTAAGACTTTAAATATTGATATATACAATCATATATATTTTGTGCAAATATATATATAGTACTTTTTCGTTGTTACATATCAAAAGATTGAGGTCCAACAATTAGGAGTATGATTGTTTTCCAGTTAGGGAATATTTGTTTTGACAAGTCCATGTAAACTGGAAAAGATGCCAGCAAACAATTGCTACATACGTATAAAATAGGTTATTGTCTAGTTTTAACAGTTTATTACAATCACACATAACAATATATATGCCATTCTCCTTTTTTTTTTTAAACAAGCATTAGAAAATGGAAGCAAGAAATATTAGGCATCTATACATTGATCAACAAGTGATCAAATTAAATATATAATTAAGCTCAAATGCAGTCATTTGTTACCGGTGTTGAGATTAATTTGAATCCCTAACTTCTTGATTTTTTTACCTTTATTAATTACTCTTTCCCTTCCTATCTATGATTTAAGATATCAACACATGAATTAAGAAAATTATCAAATTGTCATGATTTTAAGATAAAACTAAAATATCCTTTTTTGATTTTGGTGTAGAGAAATAAAAGCAATTAGTACTAGTGTTTAGTAGAAGAATAAAGGAAGGGTAAATTTGAAAAAAATAATGAATACTTTCTTAAAATCCTAAAACACCATATGTATTGTAACAAAAGTAAATCTCTAAAAAGACAGGTTTTAAGGAGCAGAGGAAGTTACAAGTTACACCACTTGGTTTACTTCTATAGTTCTACTTTTGCAATAATATATGGCAATATTAACTAGATATCTGCACAATATAACTAATATGAACTGTGGAAAACTTTCTCATGGACCACAATTATATAACTAGTGCTCTGTTATTTGTTTTCAATTATATTAATTATTAGTTTATAATCACTACTGTTAGGATGTATAGCGAGATAATTAAATATTTGTTTACAATTATTAAATTTTATAAAATTTTAATGAATTCATTCGTAAATTTATACTTAAAATATTTAATATAAATAAAAATTCATTTGAAATTAAAATTTTTTAATTATGTAAAATTTGTTATTCGTGAATTAAATTTCATCAAAATTAATTGAATTTATTACTTAATTAATAAGGACTTAAGATAATAAAACTATTGAAATTAGGTATAATTGTAAGGTTATATATATTTTAAAATGAATTATGAAATTTATTTGCAAATAATTCTTTTAATGAAATTCGTTAGCAAGTCAAACAAATTTCATGTTTATTTATTCGAAAAGAGAACAAACATAATTGTCGGGGAATTGAGGGGAAACAGTTATATATAACCAGTAGGTAGAATATTAAAACTTCAAAAACTAAAATATCGTTTACAAACAAACATATTCGCCACCAGTTTTGAGTGAGATTAAATCCAGCGGCACCAATTTGTGTCCATAGAGAGGTTCACATAAATAAATATAAAATAGAATCAACAGCAAAAAAAATTGTTATAAATGAACAAGTTGTTGACCATTCATGAAATTGATTTTGCATGATTTGGATGGTAGACTACAGTTTTAATTATATTGTTTGTCTCTTTTTCTTCAATAAATTAACCTCTGCAAACTTCCGTATTGATTAATGGAAGAGTCTAGGCAGAAGTTTATTGGAATTGTCGTGCCAAGAAACTACAATAACATCACCTTTTTAGTTTTGAAAAGTGTTATGCCGCCTACGTTTTTTTTTTTTTTTTTTCGTTTTAAAAATTTATTTATTTTTATTTTTAATTATCACTATAAATTTTTAAAATAATATTTATTAATTTCTTTCTATTTTAATCTTATAACATTTAATTAGAATATAATAATTTAATTTAAGATAAGGTTAAGAATATAAAATTAAAGAAGTTATTTTGAATCTAATTAATAAATATTTTAATATTTGTACAAAATCTTAAACGATAAATAAAAAAAAATAGAGAGAGTATTTACTAGTTAAAATGTATTTATTATTTCATTCGTCTCACAATAAACATTATTTATATTTTTTTAAGTATATCTTTAATTGTTTTATTTTATAACCCAAATTACATTTTATCTTAATTTAATAATAATATATTCATTAAAAATATATGAAAAAATATAAAATTAATTAAAAGATATAGAATGTGAGATAATTAAAATAGTAGAAAGAGATTAAAATAGTTAATAAATTAAAATAATAAATGAATTAGAAATAGAAAAATAGAAAAAGATAGTAGTATATTTTATAATTATAATGTTTATTATAAAATGAAGAGGGTAATATTTTTTTTTTTTTTGGATTAGAAAATTGGGCTTAGTCTAATCTCTTGTTTTAAACAATTAATTGTATAAAATAAAAAATTATATCTCAATGTATAATATCTCTAAACATAATCAAGCGCGTATGTGGATATAATAATATCATGTTAGAATAATTATCAACTCAAATCAATATAATATTGGCTTTAAAATTACAAAACCAAAAGCAATTAACCTAATTAAATCAAGCACTATCAAGTTAATTAATTGGATTGAGTTCTTAAATTGAAATATTGCAAAACATTATCTAACAATGGCAATAGCCTATTTTAAATCAGAACAACTTGTGCCAAATAGTCCATTTTCTTTAATTACTTGGGGATAATGGTATCTATTCCACAACTATGAAGTAATTTTTGTTTCGAAATTTAATAAAATTTTACTTCTGATTAGTTAAATAAAGTTGATGAATTCAAATGAATTTTATTTTAATTGGGTATAAAATTTAAAATACATTATCTAAAATTTGGCCAAAAAAATTCATTTTTTCTTGTTCGTTTTACATTAAGGAGTAGCACTAGGGCTCAGACTTGGTCATTAATGTTAAATAAAAAGGAAACCTTGAGTCTACATTTTGAATCAATAACTTAAACATTAACTTATTAAATTGCAAGCAACATTATAAAATATTAATTTATTAAAGAATTAATTACTATTTTTCTTTATAAAATAATCCAATACATTAAGTCCCCTTAACCTTTTAAAAATACAATAATTTTCTTATGACGAATGTCACAATATACTATAAGACCCTTCCGTTAGTCAACCGTTAATCAACCATAAAATAACAGTAAAAAAACAGAAATATCCTTATTTTTTAATTTTAATTAATTACATTTTATTTTTACTTTAAAAAAAATATTTTTTAAGGTTAAAAAATATATTTTCATACTTTTGACAAATTTAAAATAAAAATATTTTTATTTTATTTTTTAAAAAATAAAAATTTGAAAATAAAAAATAAAAAATAAAAATATTTTTAAAAAAGTATTTTTTACTTTTTATTTTTAAATTTGTCAAAAATATGAAAATGATTTTTTTATTTGTATTAAAAATTTTAAGAAGAAATAATTTAATTTATTCTTAAATTATTTTATAAAATAAAAAATAACAAAAAAAATTAAAACAAAATTGTTTATTTTTTATTTTAAAATTTGTTAAAAAATATGAAAATAAATTTGTTAACTTTAAAAATAGAATATAATTAATTAAAAATAAAAGATAAAAATATTTATATCTTTTTACTATTTTTATAGAGTTGATTAATGATAAAATTAAACGGAAAGATCTAATAATATATTATAATATTTATTAAATGAAGTTAATATATTTTTAAAAAATTAAAAAATAATAATTAACCAAACATGTCATCAGCTGTGGGGAAGCATTTCAAGGTTGAGTGTATATATATGTATATCTATATATAATTATTTGATATTTGATTGACAATGATATAACGCATAAATGTTTAGCCTGCACAGACTACCAAATTTCAATTATTGAAATAACTTTTTTCATTGTAGCTAATATTGGCATATGCGTGAAAACTCATGTCGTGAATCCCTATGATTTTTGAGGTCCTTCATTATATATAAATATATATAATTAAACCTTATGAGAATTATGATGCTGACGTTGTCATAAGGAAATAATTTAATTTTCTTCAAAACAAACTTGAAAATAAGTAAGAGTTGACTATGAGTTTTTTTTTTAAGTATTTTATTTGTGAGATTCTTCATGTTAAAAATAATCTCACGTTTTCATTATATTAAAACACCAGTTGAATTGATATTTAATTTTAATTTTTTTTATTTAACTGATTATTTATATAATTATTTCTCTTAATTTCTACTAATATATTCCAATTTGCACATGATTGATTTTGGAAATTTTATTGGTTTTGGTGAAAGGGATGAAGCTACAATTTATGAGGTAATGTAAATAATTTATAATTTAAATTATATAATATTTTTTCATATCATTATTAGTAACAGTATAGTGATCAAGTGTTTCCATCATAGTGTTGGTAAAAAATTTAAATCTTAATTATTTATTTAATAAAAAAAGGATTGTGAGCTGTGGCATTATATTTTATAAATCTCTTGTTTAGAAAAGATTAATGAAATATGAATGAAATTAATATTTTAATTTTTCAAGTAAACATATCCTTAATTAAATAAAATAAAGAAACTAAGTGGATCCAATGTTTTTTATTACAATATAATATAGTGCTTGTCCGCTCCTAACCCATTCATCCGATTCTCAGCTTAATAAGACTCACAAAATGGGCCTACTTCATTTCGTACTAGCCCAGTTTGAAAATTAAAATAGAGACTTGATCCAATGGAGCCTTTGTTGAGTGGCAGCAAAACCTAATTATCATTGCATGATATTTTTTCTTTTTCTTTTTTTATTTTTTAAATTACATTAAGTATATGATTCATTTAAAAAAAAAAAACATAACTATAAATTATCAACTATTTTTATATCCACAGGTTGAACGGGCTACATATTATTTATTTTAAAATAATAAAATTTTTAATTTATTTCCCCTAATTTTCATTCTCAATATTATTTTTTAATAGAAAATAGATAGCATATAATTAAATGAAGATATAAAGATATTTTAAATTTAATGATAAGATAAATATGAAAAAAAATACCAATTAGACCTAAAATGATTATAACAAAAAATTTAATCAATTTTGTATACTAACCAACCATATACCCAAAAAGTGAAGAGTTCAATAATATATATATATATATATATATATATATATATATATATATATATATATATACACACAAGGGTTCAATTATATTACCCTATGTTATTGTAAAACGGCACCGTTCTATGTGTATTTTTTTTTTTCGCCTTCAATTTGATTCGTTTGCCGAGTTGCTGCTCATGTGATGTGGTTCCCTTATAAGATTTCACTGTTCTTTAAACAGTGGAAGCTATGAAATATATCCCTTTATTATTCACTGCAATTTAAACAGTTTGCTTAAAAGATCTAAGCCTTTCAAAATTGGTATGAATGAAATTCTCTTATAAATATAGATCATCATATCTACATTAAACTTCCAAATACCTTTTCCTTATTGTTCTTCTATTATGAAAAGAAAAAAATAATAATAACCATGAATACGATGTCCTTTTATTCTTACTCACTATCAACAATCATCATAAGTAACTTCAAGTTCAGATTAGAGGCAATTTTATTGCTTATTGTAGGAATAGCTTCTGCGAAATTGTCTCCTAATCTCTATGCAAATACATGCCCTAATGTCCTTTCTGTTATTAAATCAACAGTAGACAGTGCAGTGGCAAATGATCCTCGCATGGCCGCATCTTTGCTCCGTCTTCACTTCCACGACTGCTTTGTTAATGCAAGTCTCCTTTCTCTCTCTTTTGCTCCGCCTTCACTAATTTCATGGTTTCTTTTGTTAATCTTTTTAACGTTGAAAGATTTGCACCCCTTTTCTTGTAAGGTTGTTCTATCAAAAAATAAAAAATAAAAAAACAATTTATCTTTTTATTTTTGCTAATTGCAAAATAAATAATAATAAAAAGAGTATACAGTAAGTATATAAATATATATTATTTTGAATCTTTGATTTATGATAAACTTAAATATTCTGAAAAATACTTTTAAAAAGTAAAATAAAAAAAAGAAACAAGTTGAAACAAAAAGCCTTCTGTATATAATGCAATTGGCAAATTGCATGAAACAAACAATTTGTAGGTGTATCATAGTCTCTGACCCTTGGGAGTCAACTTATGAACAGGGATGCGATGCATCAGTATTGTTGGATGGGCCATTGGGAGAGAAGACATCGCCACCTAACAGTAATTCGTTGAGGGGTTTCGAAGTCATTGACTCAATAAAGGCTCAGTTAGAGATTTCGTGCCCTACTGTGGTCTCTTGTGCTGACATTTTAACAGTTGCTGCTCGAGACTCGGTGGTTGCTGTAAGCAAATTATCATTTCTCATAAATCTTAATTATCATTTCATTATTAATAATTTAATACATAGTTAAATATTTATTTTATAACTTTCTATATAGCTGGGGCCGACTGGGAGGTATATACATATATAGACTACAGTTTTCGGTAACCTCTCTATTCTGTAAGAAATTCTAGATGCATATATAATAGTTTGGGAAATGTTATTAACTAATTACAATTCTAAAAATGTCGTATTATTATTGTTTCAGTTGGGTGGACCTAACTGGACAGTTCCATTAGGTAGAAGAGATTCACTCACTGCAAGTTTTATTGGACCTCTTCTCAACCTCCCTGCCCCAACTTCTGATCTTAGTCTACTCATCTCCCAATTCTGGGTGAAAGGGTTCACTATAAAAGAGCTGGTAGCTCTCTCTGGTGTGCTTCAAATTTCCATATATTACTTACAAGAGTAACACTTGCTTATTCTTATATATACTTAGTCAATATCATAATATAACGTGTGAAGTATATATACATTGTAATAAAATCTGAAGACTTGTTTATTTTTTGTTTTGAGTGCTTAGGAAATGTGATCAATAAAAAATATTTTCTAGTAAAGAAAATCAAGTTATTTTCTAAAAAGGAAAAAATGTTTTTTCAAGTTATGAAAAATCATCATTTGAGGCATCACGACAACTATCACAATATAATTTTTTTTTATTATGCATTTTTTTCTTTATACAACAATAAATTAAACAAAAATATATTAAATTTTATTTATAATATTATAAATTGAATCAAAATTAATATTTTCTATATACTCCAAAAGTTAGAAAATAATTTAGAATTGATTTTTAATATTGCAACTAGAAAATGTAAAATAAATATTTTCTCAAAATGTTTTCTAGGAACAAATTATTTTCTATGAAACAAACATATCATATATAACTAGGTAATTAATTTACTCCAACCTCATCTTGTTTATTAGAATTTTAATTCCAATCTATAAATTTTCCTTTTTATGAATTTTTTTAATCTCCAAATAAATAATTTGTGATTGGCTATGCTAGGAAAAATTGATTTAATGGAAGATATATGTACATATGCGTGAAATACTCTAAAATCTGAAATTATTGTGGCAGGAGCACACACAATTGGGAAAGCAAGGTGCGTAACATTCCGAAATCGAATTTACAATGATAGGAACATAGATCCTTCATTTGCAGCATCATTAAAAGAGAAATGTCCATTTTCTGGGGGCGATGATAATATGGCTGATGATCTAGATCTCATAACCCCAACTTTTTTTGATAATTCTTACTTCACTAATTTGTTGAGCCTAAAGGGTCTTCTTCATTCGGACCAGCAACTCTTTAAAGGAGGTCTTGCAGACTCTTACGTTCAAGCTTATAGCTCTAATGCAACTTTTTTCAATATAGATTTTGCAAATGCTATGGTCAAGATGGGAAATCTTAGCCTACTAATTTTCCCTTTTGGTCAAATTAGGAGTAATTGCAGGCGAGTTAATTAAGTCATACAAATTACTGCACATGATATACTGAATAATTCACTGAAAATCTATAATAGGTTGTTATATTTTATTATAATAAAATAAGTGATGGCATATAATGACCATCTAATAAAAATATAGTAAAAAAAAGTTATTTTATATTTAATTTGTTTAGTGGTGATATATACAATGCAATGGTGAAGATGAGAAATCTTAGCCCACTCACAGGTACAAGTGGCCAGATCAGAACCAACTGCAGGAAAGCCTATCGAGTCTTTGGGCTTCTAGGCCCTAATTTCTTGTACCTTTTTTGTGTTCACTTTGCAGGTCTTGTTAAGTCGTTGGATAGGTCCATATAGGCATAAGGTATATTATTGTTGTTTGGGTACTCCTAGCTTCTAGAGTTTGGGAGAATTATTGATCATTTTGTATTATTGTTACTATATATATTAACGACTAAGGATTGGAATAATTGATTTTCTATATTTTATTATTGTCAATTTTGTTCCGTTCCAACTATAATGTTTCAAATATTTTGTTTCAATTTTTTAAAATTTGGTAAGCCGTCCAAAATTCTTATCATTTCAATTTTTAACTGAATTTCTCGGTTCATTCCAATTAAAATTTATTTCAATATTAAGCCTTAAAATTTATTTTTCATCATCAACTTTAATTTGTTTTTTCTATAATGCAGATTGTGTTAGATATATTTGCAGAGAAAGTGTAAAAAATTGATAAGCTAACTAATTAATTCTGTCAAGTTTATTTACACCCTGTTTAGATGAAATGAGAAAAAAAAGGGAAAGAAGTTTATTAAATTAAAGAATGCAAATAAACTAAAAAGAGATGGATATATCATTGTCCCTTGTTTGGCTCGCAATTTACAATTCTTGACAATGTCCCTGCTCGACAGTGAACACTAACCTGCTACCCTTGAAAATTCAGCCAAGTAGCCAACTAATAATCTTTATTAGCATTACATCTTTTTTTGTTTTAGTAATTTATTATAATTATAGTTGACCCATTTGGATCCACCATTAATTTTCGTATGCCAGGCTAGCATTAATACTATTAATTATCGTGTGTGCATATTCTAAGAGGAAATTGCCATAACCTTACCAACTGTATTAGATTTTTCACAATATCAATTATTATTAGAATGTGTTGACCATATCAAGGGGGATAAGGTACTCATGCTTTGGTACTTATTCTAATATTATTGCTCTACTAGCTATACAACAATCGCCAAATATTTGTTTGACCTTAATATAGAAATATATATATATAAAGTAATTTGAAATTTTTATTTTATTATTTCAGAGTTTAATGATTAATGCATATAAAATTTATCAATTTTCTGTATAAAAATAAAAATTTTGCAAGAATTTAATTGAATTGATTTTTATTTTGTGAATCTCATATTTGGTAAGATATAACTAATAAAATTTAATTATTTTAAATTAAAAAATTATGTTTAAAGAAATAAAATCATACTATAAAATGAAAATATTTTATAAGAATTTAATTCATTTAATGAAATTTATTATTAAAAATTTAAAATATTATCATTAAATTAAAATATGACTCTTTTATATAAAAGTAAAATAAGAAAATAATTACATTTTATTTATTTTCAATTATTTTAAATAATAAAATCGAAATGAATTATATTACTTTAAAATTTATTCAAAATATATGAATTATATTATTAATATAACTAAATTTTATTAATAGAATTCCATAAACTGAATTTTTACACATGAAGTACTCCAAACTGTGATAATTTTGAAATGAATTCTAATTAATATTCCTAACATAAAATTTTCTGAAAAATACCTCAATAAATAATTAGAAACATATATATATATTTCATTTTTTCAATGTAAATGAAACTAATTAAATACTGCAGTATTTGCATGACTAGATCAAACTTTTTAAAAAATATATATATTAGAATTAATCAAACAAATTTTAAGAGTCTATAATATTATAATTCTCCATGGACAGATTCCAAAGGTTTCTTGCACCTCTAAGCTTCTAATTAAGATAGAATTGGCCAAGTCCAAGAGGGAAAGCAATGTCCCAGTCCCCATCTAGCTATAAGTATCAATATCAACTGAGCCTAAAACAAGCACAAAACATCTGTAACATCAATTGCCCAATTTAATTTCTAGACTTCATATATACAATAATACATTAAGCCAATTGACATGGCTTCTCGTGGCAATATTTTCTCTCTTTATACCATTATCCTGCAGTCTTTTGCTTTATATTTTGCTTCTATAGCTAACTCTTCATCTCTGCTCTCTCCTTATTACTATGATAGAGTGTGTCCCAAAGCTTTACCCACTATTAAACGACTCATTGAGGCTGCCGTTTACAAAGAACGTCGCATGGGTGCTTCTTTATTACGTCTCCATTTCCATGACTGTTTTGTTAATGTACATTACTAATTATTTTCCCATTCTCATTTTTTAAAATTTTATTATAAAGATTTTAGCATATTAATTTGGTAATCAATTGATTAATACTACAGGGTTGTGATGCGTCAATTCTTTTGGATCCTTCATCCACTATTGATAGTGAAAAGAATGCGCTTCCCAATCTAAATTCTGCTAGAGGATTTGAGGTTATCGATCAAATTAAGCAAGAAGTGGATAAGGCTTGTGGTCGTCCTGTTGTCTCCTGCGCAGACATTTTAGCTGTCGCAGCTCGTGATTCTGTAGTTGTGGTATAATTTTACTTACCCATATAACTTGAAATTAAAATCTGTTTGACTTTAAATTAGAAATTAAAAATTCATTTTTTAAAAAAACTATCATCTTAATTGTGGTGGAAAAAAAATTGAAAGTACTATTTATTAAAAATCTTAATTGAAGCAATAAACAAATTCAAAACATATCCTTAGTCATGGATTACATATCTAATTAATGTATGAAAAATGTGCAGCTAGGGGGACCAACATGGACAGTGCAGCTAGGAAGAAGAGACTCAACAACCGCAAGCAAAACACAGGCTAACAGTGACATCCCATCACCATTTATGGATCTTCCTGCACTTATTAACAATTTCAAAAAACAAGGTCTTAACGAGAAAGACCTTGTTGCTCTCTCTGGTGGCCATAGTATTGGATTTGCACAGTGTTTTACTTTCAGGAATCGAATTTACAATGAAACAAATGATGTTGACCCAAAATTTGCAAGACAGCGTATAGCAACTTGTCCAAGAATTGGTGGAAATTCAAATCTTGCACCTTTAGACCAATCATCGCCTACTCAATTTGACAATGGATACTTCGATAACTTGATCGAGAAAAAAGGACTTCTTCATTCTGATCAACAACTTTTTATTGGTGGATCTAGGTCTGCTGGGTTAGTAAAGAGTTATAGCTTAAATGCCAAAGCTTTCTCTGCTGATTTTGCTAAGTCTATGGTCAAAATGGGGAATATAAAACCATTAACAGGAAAACAAGGCCAAATTCGTTACAATTGCAGGAAGGTGAACTAGATTTATATATAGAGACAAAAAATATGATTGTTAACAATAATTAATAGCCATGCATATATATGGAATGGGATAATTAACCCTATGCATGGCATTGAAGCTCTGTTGAATTGTTTATATTAGAAGTGGGTGGGTGGGTGGGTGGGTGTGTGTTTTTTTTACCCATGAATTGGATGTACTTCTAATACAAAACATTGTTTGTCTGTTTGTTTGGTTTTTATTCATATTCTCATTGTTATATTCTATAATAATAATAATATTTTCATATTAATTTCAATGGTAAAAGTTAAATTGACATATTATTATTTAGTCTCTCATATTTAATTTAATTAAAAAGTTGATCTCTATTTTTTGAGAAACAAATTAAATAGTCTCTCAAATTTATTTTTATTAACAAAATAATCATTTTATTTAAAATAGTTAATTTTTTTTTTAAGTAAATAAAAAAGATAAAAATACAATAAAAAAATATTTTGTTATAAAAAAAAATATGAGATATAATTTAATTTGTTTCTAAAAAAAAAAAGACAAACTTATTAAATAAATTAAAAATGAGGAACTAAATAATAATATGTCTTTTATATTTTAATTCATATTATATGTCATTAAAAGAGAGAAAAGTTTAAAGTACCAATTTTAATCAAATAGTATAATTGTGTATAATTTTAAAAGTTTTTAATATAATATTTCACTAGTCTCAAAATTTATGTTTTAGTTTCTGCTTTAGCATATTTCAATTTAATTATCAAATTTTCTAATTTAAATAATATTTTATCTTAATATTTTAATTATATCATCATATATTTGGTCTTATATAATAAATATAAACTCAAAAAAAGAAAAATATTTATTATTTTTTAAAAAATAAGGAGATAATTATATTCAATTAAGAGAGAGATATTAAAATAATAAAGGATATAGTTGTACTTAATTATGAAAAATTAAATTTTAAAATAGTTTAATTTTTTTTTAATATTTATATATTTTATTATTATAATATTTATTTTGAGATGAAAAGAGTAATGTATTTTTAAATGATACGTTAAAATTATAAAAAATGAAAAAGTTAAAAGTTATTTTGGGTGAATAGGCATTTTTGAAAGGTAAACTCGTCACATTATTAGTTAGTAGTTAATGCCAAATTATATCCGGTTTCTTCACAAGGTCTCAATTGACTAGATGCGTTAATTATGTTTTTATAATTATATTATTAATTAATAATTTCTATAAAAATAATATTTTTCTAATTTATTTTAAATCACCATATTGATAAAAAAAAAAATTAAGGACATATTGATACTAAGAATTATAAGTCATCGATATAACTATTTTTATTAATTTACAATATTAAAATCTGTTTTAATTGATATATGTGAATATGAATTTCACATTGAATTTTTATATATGTGGTTCAAAATCATTCATTTTATCTATTGAAATATTTTAATAATAATTTATTAATTAGAGACAATATTTATTCTAACGCATGCAATGATGATGATATGCAATATATAAACAAATGTTCAATTTTATATTAATAAGCATGCATTCTATTATTTAATAATTTTTAACTAATTTGTTCGATATTATGAAATTTCAAATAAAAATTTTTAAATATGAAATTTAGTAAATATAGTTATATTTCGTAAATATTATTTAAATATTGATATATGGTTTGAAATAATATAAAAAAATATGACATAAATTTTAAATATTATATTTCATGAAAACTCGATATATTAATAGATATATCAAACAAACTGTGGAATTCTAGTCCATATTTCCACCATACCCAAACAGGAATTGCACAATCTCTTTTCACTTTTTTTTTTTGCCGGAAAAAGTGTCAGTGCTTGCTGTTCTATGCTATTATGCCACCAGAGTTTTTGCTCATATAATGATAATAAATGTAAATTTAAATATAAATTCACTTTGCACTAAATTTTAAGCAAATTCAATAAATTAAGTTTGGAGTGTGATGAGTAAAAAAATTAAATTTATGCATTTTACTTTATATATAAATATATATATATATGGGGCAGTAAGATGGTTTATAAGTCAATTTTTATCAGGAATCGCATTAGTTTAGTTTGATCGATTTGAAAAATTATTATTAAATTAAATTAATTGTTTTGATTTGAAAATTTTTTAAACCAAATCAAATAATTATTATAACTGAATCATTGATTTAATTTAGTTTGATTCGATTTAAATATCTTTAATTTGTCAATTTTAAATCAATTTTTTTTAAACCATCATTATTATATTATAAATTTAGAAAAAAATATCGTTAATAAAAAAAATTTGAAAATAGTTCAATATTATATAACGCAAAATTTATCTATTCTATTAATTAACATATTCAAAATTTTTTTTTTTTCAAGAATTATACTCTTTTTTATTTATTTTTAATTAATTTTCAATATTTTTTAGATTAATATTAGATTAAAAAAATATGATTATATATAAAATAAAATCAATATATATTTAATTATAATATATAGTAAAATCATTAATTTCATTATAATTTGATTCGATCAGTCAATTTAATTTTTATATATCATATTAAATTCATCTTTATAGTCGGATAAAAAATAAAATAAAATATATATATTAAATTTGTTTTTACAATCTAATCAAAAGCAAATCATCACACTTAAATAAAAGACACATAAATATAATAAAAATATTATTTTATTATATAGTCTAACAACTTACCCTTTCAGAATATATTAATTAATCACCGGAACGACCGAACTTATCATTTTATAAAGTTTCTTTTAAGATTAACTGACCAGTGGGGCTTAATTATCATTATGATTTCGTTTTTGCAAATTTATAATTTTGGTTGACTTTGTACGTTGCGTGAATTGTGCGAAATCAATTAGTCTAAGTTTCTTTTTGGAATATCCATTTATTAAGCCAGTATACTTCTTTCCATTACCAAGTCGAATAAACCCATGTTTTGATTTCTATCCTCTAATCAGTAGCTAAATTAAACTTCAAACTTTGGAGCCTAAAAATAATCATAAAAGAAAATTTAAGTTTATAATATTAATGTATAAAATTTTAAATTTTTTTAGTATTATTATTATATTATAAAATATTTATTTATTTATTTATAAATATAATAATATATTGATAACAAATAAAATTAAAAAAAAATTAAGATAATTTATATAAAATTTTAAAAATTTGAAGAGATTAAAATATAGTATAAAATAAAATTTTAAAATTTAGGGTCAATATAATATATTTTTACAAATATATAAATAAAAAATTAATTTTAAAAAATATGAAAGATTATACATCCATGAAACTCTCACCTAATTATGTCCAGCGTCATTATTTCTATAAAATATATATATATATATATATATATATATATAAAGTGTTATTATTTGTTTACGACAAAAATAATTAATCCCAACCACTCCTACTTTATAATATCCAATTCGTCACGCTTTGGGTAGTTGAGAAACTATTGGCAGGTTCAACTGAACACGGCAGGACGAAAATTCTTATATTATATTTTATTACACCATACATCACTAAATTACAATTTTTTCATTAATTAGTTCTAATCAGTAAGTATACTAATTAACTGTGCGCAAGTAATCTAAACACTGTTTGGAGCCTAAGTGCAAAATTTATATATATATATATATAGTCTGTGATGAGCACATAATATTTGGGTGAATGAAGAACTTCTCATTAATATGATTTTAATTTATATTTTTTAAAATTTCTTAACTTTTTTTTATTAATTTTTCTCTTATATTTCTAAATTTTATTATTTGAGTCATTACATGAAGATCAATTATGGTTCTTTTTTATTTATTTTATTTAATTTTAAATTCAATAAATTTAAGTTTGTCAATTTGTGTTTTTCTGGGTGTGGATCTAATTTTATTTTTATTATTTTTCATTTTTGTATGAGTTTTGTTTTTTTTTTTTATAAAATTTAGTGAGTTTTCTTTTATATAAGTATTTAATAAGTCTTATTTTATAGCAATATTATGTTCTCTTAGATTTTTTGAAGTTTTAAAGTTGAAATTTTTTATTTTGAATTTATTGTTAATATTCAAATAATTGAGTTTATTTAAAAATATGAAAATCCATTTGTGATAAAAAAAAAATAGCCATCAATCATAATATACTTTATTTCAAGATAGAAAAAAAATTACAAGTCAATTATTTTATTATTTTAGTATTTCTTAATATATAATTTTTATTTTTATTTTCAAATTAAGATATACTTTTATCAATATAAATGAAATAATTTTTTTTTAAAATTTATATATATTTTTTCGCTTGATTTTTTTATTTCATATGTTATTATCATATTAAATCTAAATCAAATTCTTAATTTTATAATATTTAAAACAACTCACCCACATATTTAATCATATTAGTAAATATATATTTCAATTTGAATAATTCTTCAAATTTAAAATTTCTTTATCTATAAATAAATAAAAATGTAATAACTATAAATTAAAAAGTCAATATTAGAATAATAAAAAAATTTGAAAATAAAACGTTTCCCTTATCCACTGCACACGGTCCCAGCCCTCGCCCAAATGGGAAGAATTTTCAGTATTTTTATTATGTATTCCTAAATCCCAATCAAGCTATAAATACCCATTGAAGCAGAGGCAAAAGGCACGCAAAAACTAGATAGTAAACATCTATCATAAAACTAAAATGGCTTCACGTAGCATATTATTGTGTCTTTTTTGGTATCTTTTGTTCGTTATGGCTGCAACAACCTCTGCATCGGCACTATGTCCTTCCTACTATAATCTAGTGTGTCCCAGCGCTTTACCAACTATCAAACGAGTTGTTGAAGCTGCTGTGAGCAGAGAAAAACGCATGGGTGCTTCTTTATTGCGTTTACACTTCCATGACTGTTTTGTTAATGTACGTACATCTATATACTCAATTTTAAAACATTTACATTCCATTTTTTTTTTAATATATATGTATAACTTTTGAATGTATAAATTAAGCTTGAAGTATACTTCAAAATTTGTCAGACAAAATAATATAACTGGTAAAGGACATATTAGTTAAAAAATATATTTCTTTGGTAAATTCGGCATTTATTGGAGTGAAATTTAAGACTTTTTATCCTTGGAAATTACTCCATTGAACCAAAAACTTATTGCTAATTTAAAAATAGTTTATATTTAAAAAATCATTCTCTCTCTTCATTTATATTTAAAATGCACCTTACAATAATTACATTCAAATGAATTTAACCAAATATTTCATACCCAGTCCTAGATGAATATGAGAGCGAATGCATGCATGCATGCCTGTAATGATTTTTCAAATAATTTTTGATTTGGGTTTCTTATTTTTTTGTTTTTCTTTTTGGGATAAATGCAGGGTTGTGATGGGTCAATTCTTTTGGATCCTTCTCCCACCATTGAGAGTGAAAAGGATGCTCTTCCTAATAAAAATTCAGTTAGAGGATTTGAAGTTATTGATCAGATCAAGTCGGAGGTGGACAAAGCTTGCGGGGGTCCAGTGGTCTCTTGCGCAGATATCTTAGCTGTTGCAGCTCGCGATTCAGTTGTTGCGGTACCTATTATTCCATTTAACTTTATTTATTTATTTCTACTCAAATATATAACAAACGCGAATTCAATCAAATTAAAGCACAAAGAAACAAACAAGAATTTTTCATGAAACATCTATTATTATAAATTTAAAATATGTTCATAAATAAAATAAAAAATGTGCAGCTAGGAGGGCCAACATGGAAAGTCCCATTAGGGAGGAGAGACTCGACCATAGCTAACAAGACTGGAGCAGAGACAGACCTGCCATCACCATTTTTAGACCTTCCTGGACTTCTTGCTGGGTTCAACAACAAAGGTCTAAATGCCAAAGACCTTGTTGTGTTATCTGGTGGCCATACTTTAGGTTTTTCAAAATGCGCTGCGTTTAGGGACAGAATCTACAATGAAACAAATATTGACCCAGATTTTGCAAAAGAGAGAAGATTAACTTGTCCAAGGACTGGAGGTGACACAAATCTTGCACCTTTCGACCCAACACCTGCTAGCTTTGACATTGCTTATTTCACCAACTTGGTAAATAAAAAAGGTCTTCTTCACTCTGATCAACAACTTTTTAATGGTGGATCTACTGATAGTCTTGTAAAGACTTACAGTGCAAATAGTAAAGCTTTTAGAGATGATTTTATTAAGTCTATGATTAAGATGGGGAATATACAACCATTGACTGGACTTCAAGGTGAAATCCGTTTCAACTGTAGAAAGGTGAACCCAGCAGCATGGCAAGATCAGTAGATTTGTAACTGGGAGCACATACATAATACTCTTTTTTCTTCTGACTTTTGAGTTATTGCTTGTGCTTGTTAATCTTTGGCTTTTGTAATTCTAAATCCAGGATAATAAGGTTGTAAGTTTAAATTCCAGCAAGTTGGAGTCTAATAATCAAGAAAATAAAATCGTTACACTTTGATCTTTTCGTTAAGAATTTATTTGATATTAAGCTTAAAATTGAAAAAAAAAATATTCTAAATATAATGGTATTAGAGAATGTAGTTTGATATTATTATTTATCTATATATAATGAAATTTTTATATTTAAAATATGTAAAATTCATCATAAAGTACTTTTAAAATGATTGAATAATTTAATTTGAGTATGTATAAAATTATATATAAAAAAATGATTATAAATTTAAATTTTTAATCATTTAAAATGATTATTTTTTTTTTATTAATTTTACAGCAAGAATGTTAGATACAAAATTAAATTTAAATTTTATTTTAAAGAATATATGAACGCTGTGTTGGTATGATGAAATTCTAATAATTTATTTTGAATTAAAAAAAAACTAACACCCATGATTGTCATATTAACCGAAATTCTCCATCCTTAATTATTAATTTCAAAGGAAGAAAACATACACAGATGACTAGTAAAAGTAAACACCAAGTTCTTTTTAATTATCCCCATAAAATATTAGTGTCTTGTATAAGTAAAATATAAGAAAGTCAAGGGTCAATATATTCTGCTGCTCTGAGTATTTTTTTTTTCTTTTTGTTTTTATTAAATTTCTTATTCAATTAGTTTAAATTGTTATAGCATTGATTTTTTAGGAAATCCTTTCCTTAGTTTATCAAGGAATGAACTATACAATAATGAAAAAGAATAGCATCCTTCATTCTCAACCTAAAATTGTTATTATAAATCCTTAAATATAATATTCAACTATTTATTTCATATAAAGAAAGATTAATTTTCTTTATTCTATTTTGAAAAATTTCTTACAATTACTCATTGATTATCATGAAACATTACCAAGTAGTAATTTTCTGTCCCTAACTGTCAATATATTAGATTAGAAGTAATTAAACACCGTATATATAAGTTGAATGTAAGCAAAACCAAATGAGCACGCCCACGGTTTGCACGCTGTAAAGTTATAATTGACAATATTAGATACAGTGGCGGCTCAGACTTCAAAAATTAAGTCGATAGAGAATAATAAAATAATTGATTATTCTGAAACTTGCCTTGAGAAAATGGCTCTCTTATAAATAATTGTTGTCGGTGAAATTCAAATTACTACCAAAATTTCTACTATAGGATAATAAAATATTTCTTTATAATATAATGTCTTGATTAATATAAATAAAAATACACTTACCATATTGTTAACCCTAAAATCTAAGTCTAGGATTAAATACATGCACTAGTGATGGGATATCGGTCTGGTCGGAATATATAGGTAATGTTCCTGTCATTACCAAAGCAAAGTAAACCAAAGGAAAATGCGAGAGAATTAGGTTAGCTTTTCTAAAAAAAAAAATACATAGTCTGATAATTTTGACTAATTAGAAACCTACTCTGATTAGAAACAAAATTCATAATCTGCTTAGTAAATACACTGAAAAGGGGTTCAGACTTAATTTACAAAACTATTAGGCCCACTCTACCCCTACATAACGTAATGGGCCTAACCCTTTTTTGGGCTGATATTATGTTTGATAATCTAATTACCAAATTAGGATTTTATGGCCAAATTGAAATTTTGTTAAAATCTAATTTGTCAAAAGCTGCTCAATATTGGGGGTGTTTGGCGGACTCATCGTGAAAATGAATGATTTGATAAATTCAAAATTTTGTTAATAAAAAAATAAATTGGGTGAATTAAATATGATCGCGGTTCTAACTAATATTCATTTGTAATTAAATGGCTTCTTCAGTTTCGCTTCAAGGCTAAAAAAATGCTGACTTTTTAAATGTTTGGCCATTTTCTTATATATGACAGTTTATCACCCCTTGATCTTATGCGACTGTTCCTCCCACGTACATATTATTTAGCACACACTTAACATTTATTGATTCAATAAAAAACAAATCATGTATGCTGAAAATAGGAAATTTGTAAATGTGGAATTTTTTTTTTAATTTTTCATAATTTTAATTTCAACTGTAACTTAAATTTTATATTTTATATTTTTAAAAATTTATTTATTTATAGTTTGATTTTAAAAATCATATATAATCAATAAAATAATAATACCTACTGAATTGAACTTTATGGTTATAAGGTTTTGTTAATTGAAAGATTTAGAATTTGAATATAATATTTTTATGTATTTATATATCTTATGAGTTAAATTTCTCTAAATCCAACAAATTGCGTACAGTAAGTGGTTTGTTGACTATAAGATCTTTCTTTAATAATTATTTTTATAATGATATTTTTATTTATTAATTTTTTAAATTTAATTACGCGTTTAATCTAAAATTTAATTTTTTTAAAAATTTAAATTTCTAACTTATCCAAATAGTTGAATTTTAACTATCTAGATAATTACTTTTATTAATTTTGATATTTATCAAATATTATAAACTGAGTCAAAATTAATTTTTCATTCAAAAAACTTTTAATAATTCATATTTTAACTAATAATAAAATATATTTCATATACAAAATAAATATTAATAATTATCAATAAAAAATTAAAAA
The DNA here is from genome assembly GCA_948193065.1 of Aleurites moluccanus. Lineage (NCBI taxonomy): Eukaryota > Viridiplantae > Streptophyta > Magnoliopsida > Malpighiales > Euphorbiaceae > Aleurites > Aleurites moluccanus. The sequence goes on along the minus strand of CANXYC011017446.1, from coordinate 48,189 downwards.
TATCAAAATAAAATAATATTCATCTACATATCTATTGATATTTGGCATTCTAAATTATGTCCGTTGATTTATTTATTTATTTATTTTCATTAAATGCATCAATAATAAAATCAGTTTTAAATTCTCTTGATATATTTTTCTCGATGAATGAATTGATAAGAAAATCATATTCTATTTTATTGGATTACTTTGTTTTTATAATCTTCATAGTAAAAAAAATATATATTCTATTTTATTGGATTACTTTGTTTTAATAATCTTCATAGTAAAAAAAATATATGTTTTATTGTTGCAGTAAATATAAATAAAATTAATACAAATCAAATTGATCTATCAATAAAATGATAAATATTTGACTTTTGTCTTTTACCAAAATTTGATACATATATGAGATTATTAATGCCTTTTATAGATCTAAATTTTGATACTAAGTAAATATTTGAATTTATTTAAAATATGTATGAAACGTTGTTTTAAAATTTAAAAAATATTAAACAAATTTTTAAGTATTTAAATAATTAATTTAAAATATCGTTTTGCAGCTTAAAAAAAATATATAGATTTAATAACTTTTTTAAAATGATATTTTTAAAATTTTATTTTCAAAATAAAATTTTTATTCAAAGACTCTCTAAATATCAACAAGCTCATTCATAGTACAATAAATAAGTACAATTTGAAAAATTCTAATGAAACTTTTAAATATAACTTTTTTTTTTTTTTTAGAGAAATCCTTAAGATAAAACTTATTTACAAGCAAATAAAATTTTACAATAATTAAATGCTTTGTGGCCATCCATAGGATTTAAACACATATTAATAACAAACGATTCCATTACATTTTCTTTAAATCAAATGTTCATTTCCTATAATTACGAGTTTATTACAATTAAAAATACATAAATTCAATGATGTTGCTCCATATTATAATAGGATTTTCGTTATTATAAGATACATTGACTTGTCAAATTGAGTATTTTTATCAAAAATATTATTTTCTTTATTTTTTCACAAAAAGATTTCATATTCTCTAATAAAAGCAATCTAACTTTCCTTATTTTTAAGAATTTTTTTTTTGGTAATTTCTGCTAAATGATGAAATGAATTCAATTCAATTTCTAATTATGAGATTTTTTTTTTAGACAAAAAAGAAAAATTTGGGGGCAAACAATAATATTCGTTGGAATTTTTTGTAATATATACTATGGGATTTTCAAAAATATTGGGGGCGATCGCTGTCCCACGCCCCCCAAAAATCCGCCACTGCGTACCATGAATATACATTCACACAATTATACCAATTAAATACTTTATTTAATTTTAACAATAAATAAATAAAAATATAATTAACTTTTGTAAAAATTAATATGATTTTACAAATTACATTGATATATATATATATATATATATATATATATATATATATATATATATATATATTCACATTAATACATACTTATATTAAGGTGAGATTCAAAAATTAAAAATAATGAAAGATACATGTGTTTAACCACTTGATTTTTTAATAGAAAAATAAGTCAAAGGGAATAATTGAATTAGTTATTTTATATATATAATAATATTATTAAGTTAAATTAATATTGTATTATTTTTTTATTTATTTTCTTTTCATTTAATATTTTAATTTTCATACATGAAATGATATTTTTTATTTCTCAATTTATTTTTAATTTTATAAAAAATAAAGGGTCAAATTTTATTTTTTTAAGAAGAGAAAATTAAAAATTTTAAAATTTTAATTAATATAACTTTTGAAAAAAAAAATAAAGGGGGCAATTGCCCCCTTATTGAGTATGTGGCTTCACCATTAACTATTAGTTAAATGTACCAAAAGCAGATATACACAATGTAATTAAAAAAATTTCGATGAAAATTCTCACAAACTGAGTTTTTTCAATTTATTTTTAATTAAACGATGATTTGAATTTAAAGATTTTAAATGTGAAAACAATTGGAATGGATCCCATATACAAGTGGGTTTAAGTTAAGCATGCAATGCATATTCTCTCAATCATTAATTGCAATCTTAGCCCGCGAGTCCCCTTTACACTAGCATGTTGAATTATAGGTAGCTTGATTGTACCAGTCTGTAAGCTTATAACCAATCATTTTGAATTTACATCCAAAAATACATTGATTTAGTATGTTATTTAATTATTAGTTGCTTGATCAGGGGAAAAAACAAAAAACAAATACCAACTACATGAACCTTAAATTAATACTATTCAATTCATCACGCGTTAATGTAAGGCAATGTCAACATAATAAGGTAAAACACAGACTGGACAAAGACTAGATCAAAAATTCTTTTAAAAGTAAAATATAAAACATCAATTTCAATACTCATTCACTGCATGGACGTGGTCACAACTCACAACCATCGGCCAAGTCTAAGTCTATTATATTCTCCCTATCTATAAATATCCATATCGCCAAAGCCAAAATTCCACACAAAAACTTGGCTAGTGATCAGTACTCATATTTTCATCTATAGTATAATAATTCAGAATCTGAATTAGTTCATATTCAGTTATACTCTTATATAATATAATTTATATAGTTGTTAATTAAAACCCAAATTCATGGCTTCACGTAACACCTTGTTTGTTTGTGGTTATCTTTTGCTGGTAATGGCTTCAACAGTTTCTTCAGCACTATCTCCTTCTTACTATGGTAGAATATGTCCCAATGCTTTACCAACTATCAGAGAAGTTGTTGAGGCTGCTGTGCGAATAGAACCACGAATGGGTGCTTCTTTGTTGCGGCTTCATTTCCATGACTGTTTTGTTCATGTACGTATATACAACATATACAAGACTAAGACTATATATATATAACTTCTCAACAATTTTATCTCATTTTGTTTTTACTGATTTGGGTTTTACTTTTCTGTCATAAAATTAAATATATAGGGGTGTGATGCTTCAGTTCTTTTGGATCCTTCTCCCACCTTTGATAGTGAAAAGAATGCACTCCCTAATTTAAATTCTGCTAGAGGATTTGAAGTTATCGACGAAATTAAGTCTAAGGTAGACAAAGCATGTGGGACTTCTGTATTTTCTTGCGCTGATATCTTAGCTGTTGCTGCTCGAGATTCTGTTGTTGCGGTATGTGTTCTTTTCTAGCCATTTAATTAACCTTCGACATTATGAGACAGTACACAAATCAAAATTAATTTATTTTTCCAATATTATCTTAAATTTAATACATGATTATATATAAAAAATGCAGCTAGGGGGGCCAACATGGACAGTGCAATTAGGAAGGAGAGATTCAACCGCAGCTTTCAAGGATATAGCAAACACAGACCTGCCAACACCATTTTTAGACCTTCCTGAACTTATTAGCAGCTTCAAGAAGCAAGGACTCAATGAAAAAGACCTTGTTGTATTATCTGGTGGCCATACTTTAGGATTTGCACAGTGTGGAGCCTTCAGGGACAGAATCTATAATGAGACAAACATTGACCCAACTTTTGCAAAACAAAAAAGATTCTTTTGTCCAAGAACTGGATGTAACACGACCCTTGCACCTCTCGACCCAACGCCTGGTCGTTTTGACATTGCTTACTTCACCAACTTGAAATTTAAAAAAGGACTGCTTCACTCTGATCAACAACTTTTTAATCGTGGATCCACTGATGGTCTTGTGTATACTTATAGTTCAAATCCAAAAGCTTTCTGGCAAGATTTTGCTAATTCTATGGTTAAGATGGGGAATATTAAATTATTGACTGGAAATCAAGGACAAGTTCGTTTGAATTGCAGGAAGGTTAACTGATGATGAAGTGATATTGTCGATGGAGAGCAATTTGTTTTTTTAAAAGCCATTATTTAGAAGTTTTTTGGTGTATTGTTTTTTTATTTTTTGAAAAATTGGTTGATTTGTTTTTAATGTAAGTTGAAAGATACTAAGGTTGTATCGATGTCTCTATTCAAAGAAAAATCCACTAGGAAGAGAGAGCAAACGGTGAACCTTTACTGTATTGAAGTTGAATTTGTTCGAGTAATTATTTGAATCAATATTTATTTCAAGTTTTTTAATTATTATTTTTTGTATTACAAATGTAACATTCAACGAATTAACTGTTGAATCGAATGACCCTTTTCATCAATTTTTTATAAATTTATATACAATATATGTTTATCATGATTGTGAAATAAAATCACCTTTTTTGTAAACTGAAAAACGTGGACTACATCAATTCATTTTCATTAAATGATTGGTTTATGGTCTATTCAGGATGAGGATATGCCCAACAAAGTATATTATTATTATTATTATTAAAAATAAATTAAATTATTACTCTCTCGATCTCAAAATAAATATTATAATTATAAAATATACAAATATTAAAAAAAAAATTTAGACTATTTAACATTTACAGTCTGCTAATTAAATATAACCAAGTCCATTATTATTTTAATAACTCTCCTAATTAAAAACAATAATCTCTTATTTATCAGATTTATCTTTTTTGAAAAAAATTTAAAAAATTATAATTTCTCTTTAATCTCTCACTTTCCAATTTACAGCTTCAAATATATAAAGATATTATTAAAATATTAAGTTGAAATGTAATTTAAATTATAATATAAGACAATTAAATTATAACATATAAAAAATAAAATTAAGACATTTATTTTGTAACAGATAAAATATTATATTAGAAACTTAATTCTCTGGATTTCCAATCATGAATTTTGTTTTTCTTGTTGACCTCGACAAGCTTCTTAATTTGTTCAAATTATTATTAATTAGAGCGATTATTAGGTTAAGTAATTTGACTAATGAAGCTCTACCATATGATAGAAGATTTCCATATATGGATATTGAAGCGCAACCGCGTCCCTTATTCTTTTTCATAAGAAACGTAATTAATAATTATCCCTTCTGAATTGAATATTTCAATATAGGAGCTTTTACATGTTGATTAAAATTTTGGGTATGCAAATGAAGGAAAGAGTAATTAAATGTTGATTTTTTGGTAAAAATAAATTATTCAATATACTAGGTATAATACATTCTCACTTACATAAATGTATGATTTATATCTCTCTTAAATTTAATTGTATTTCATTATTTTTATTTATATATTACCAAACTTTTATTTATTTATTTCTCTTTGTTTTGACAGGAATGCGAAAAAAAAGGATTTGAAAATTCACATTATGTTACCCTTTCATCATTAATTTAATTGTTTAAATATTCTGTAAAATGTTTCAACTTATATTAAAATATTGATTTTTTTAAAATTTGAAAAAAGAAAAATTATACTGAATATTTTGAGGTATTGTACAATATAAAATCGAAAATTTAGTTCGAATATTCAATTTTTTATTTTATTTTATTTTATTCGATTTAAATTTAAATTTAATTGTACTCAATTGAGAATAAAAGAGATTGAGTGAGAGTCCCCAAAAATCGAATTCAAATTTATCTGAAGATGAAGATAAAGATCTAGATTTTCTCTCTCTTCAATCTATCTAATGAAGAGGGTTTTTTTTTTACAAAGAATAAAGAAAATTCACTTCAAATTTCTCTTCGATCTATTTATTATTCAATGCGAGAATTTTGTATCCATTGATGATAATTTATTTTATAAAATAATATATATTTATATATGATTGTCTTATTTTAATTATTGATTATGATTCAGTATCATACCAAATTAAAATTTTCAATACAATTCGATATATTCTCATATTAAGTCTCAAAAAATTTATAATCTTATATTAAAATGGTTGGATATTTTAATTCAATACAATATCATGCTCAGTCCTAGTTAAGATCTATCTTTAGTATTTTTTCTTTTTTCTTTTTGTTCACTTTATATTGGTTTTATAATACTTGGAAATTACTTTCGTACTTATGTTTTTATTCCTATTTACATTCATTTCATCCCAAATAAAAAAGAAAAAAAAAATCTCATTTTACATATATATTTTTTGAAACAAATAAATATGAATTCTTTTTTATTAATTTGCAAATGAAGTATCATATTTTATTTCTTATAATGCTTAGAATTCATATTTAAATTTTTATCAAGTTTATTCAAGTAAAATTCGAGATTTTGCTAGTATAGAAAAACTTTGAAATTGAAAGCTGAAATGTAATTTTTGAAATAGAGTTCTTTTTTTTTTATTAACAAGAAATTTAATTTTTTATTATATATTTTTACATTTTCTTTTTTGAGCATTAGGGAGGGGAATCAATCATGAATCTATTATCGGAAAAATAAACACTTACCGTTAGACTATATTTCGGTGTATGAAAAATTAAAATATATTTTTGCATTTAATTGACTTGAATTTATTTCAAATATATTTTATTTTAAGTGTAATTATTTATTATGATTAATAAAATTCTATTTAATTATTTATAAAAAATAAAGTTAAATATGATCCATATTATATTTGGACATATTTTATTTTTCAAAACCAATCAAACGATTCAATATATTGAATACACTAAAAAAAATGAATAATAGAATAATAGAAAACAGTCATCCTTTACTGAAATTCAAGGATGTATCAAATTAATATGAGAATATATTTAAAAAGAAAAAAAAAAAATTGATCCACTTGGGATATTGAGAAAGCCCAATATTAAATGATTCTAAAGCATGGGGCCCAAAGGCCGATTAATTAATCTGAACTTGAACTTACGTCGGTGAATATTCGCCACGTCAGACAATAAAACTCCCGGGGTGTCGCCGCTGGCCTATGTTGTTTCCTTGGGTTGGGCCATTCTCGGCTTCTAGATGCCACATACAAGAAGAGTCAACTGAAGAACAGAGACAGAGAGTCAATCCCCTGTTTTTCTGTTGGTCGGCTGTTTAAGAATCATCTATGAGTGAGCCCACTGAAACACAATTCAAAACCAGAAGCCACTCATCGAAGACGATGACACCTTTCTTTAAGAAGCTTGTTTCCCTTCAAGGTGAATTTGTACGAATACAAGGTGGTAAATATGTGGAGATCTCATTTTCTGAGAACATCAAGATGCTTCTCAACCTCAACCAGAGCTCTTCCATGGTGGGATCATGTGGGTCCAGCACCTAAAGACCCTATCACTAGTGTCACAGAGGCTTTTCTTGCTGACACTTGCCCCACCAAGATTAATCTTGGAGTGGTATAATTATAATTGCTTCTTTCAATTTCTGGATATGGGTAATCGATGCATTGCTTGTTAATCGAAAAGCTTCTAACTTCGGGAGCTCTTAATGTTGTTTTCTTTTTCAAAAATTTTAGGGAGCTTACAGGGATGACGAGGGCAAACCAGTTATCCTTCAATGTGTTCGAGACGCTGAGGCAAAGATTGCCGGTTGTGACTTCTTGTGAGTTTCCCTTATTTTTGTATGTTTATTTACATTTCCCTCTAAATTTATTAGAGGGGCAATTTTGATAATTTGGAGAGATTGTGTTATTTAGTAATATTTTTTGTTGGGTCACCAACACCATAAAAATTTAATCAAGCCAATATGGTAAGGTTGTTTATTTGTATATATGTTTGTATTTATTTTCATAATCCACCAATATGTGATTATATTCCAACATGCCACTTTCTCACTTAGGATTTGGCTCAGAATTTTAAACAATGCGAGCTTTATATATTACTACCTAGGAAATGCAGATTTAATTGATTCCTATTGTTGAAAATTTCTTGCAAAGAAATATCTATATATATACATTACACTTTTAAATGTAATTCATGTTTAATCAGTAATTGGGTTTTTATGTAATTATAATCAAGTTTGTTCAAGATAGTTATTGGTTAATTGATATCTGAAATGGGTCTAGTTAGATAGGTATTGGCAATGTTGTAGTCAAGGTTCTCCCATTAATCTCATATCATGTTCAGGTCATATAATCATATATCATATTGTCTCAAATTGTCACCCCTATGCATACCCTCTGTATTTAAGATATCACAGGCAAATCAAACCAGTTCCCCTTTTGCATAATTGATAACTAATTGCAAGTTTTTGGCATATGGCTTCTAGTAATACCCTACCGACTGATTAGTACATACTCATGGAAACACTGAATTGACTGAAATTGGTATCGCCATGTAGTTCCAATTTCAGAAAATTCACACCACATTATTTTTATTTAGTTACTTATTTAGCAGAGACCATTTCTTTGAATATGAATAAGATCTCACTTTGCACTCCTGCCTCTGTACTGCCAATTATGTTATATTCAACTTTAAGGGGCATTTGCAGGGACTCTATTTCATCTGCAGTGAGTTCAAAATTGGTTGAGGAGAGTGTCAAATTGGTTTATGGTAAGGATTCAGATGTTGTGAAAGAAGGGAGGTTTGCTGGAGTTCAAGCACTCTCAGGAACTGGCGCATGTCGCCTTTTTGCTGAGTTCCAAAGGCGCTTCCATCCTGAATCTCGGATGTATTTTCCTGATCCTACTTGGTCTAAGTAAGTTCGTTTGGTATCCTTTCAGTTCTTTCTGAAGTATATATTTGAAAATGCAGGATAAATTATACTGAGGTCCTTAGCTTTACTTGAGAACAATATGCATTCCCAAAATCAGAAGGGAGCATAATTACAAGCAAAGCCTAGGGGCCTGAATTTATCAACAGATTTATAGAAGTGTATAGATTCCATTTTCTATCATTGACATTCTATCTTGTGCAATGAATAGCCACCATAACATATGGAGAGATGCCCAAGTTCCTCAGAGTACCTTTTGCTACTACCATCCTGATATGAAGGGTTTAAACTTTACTGCTCTTATGAATGATGTAAAGGTAGGTCATTGTACAAGAATGTTGAATCACTCATAGAGCATTTGATAATGCTTTATTTAGTAGTAAAGCAGATTTTTCGTCTTTCTCAAGCACCCAGTGTCATTTGCTCATACCAATAAGTACACCTTTTTCTATCAAATATAAAATGCTTAAGACGTGTGTCATATCCTACAGCACTATGTCAATGTTTAAATTGGGGTGAAATTGAAAATGTAAAGCAAAAATCAGATGCATGTTATGACAATGTTTAAATTGAGGTGAAATTGAAAATTTAAAGCCAAATCAGTTGCATGTTCATTTATAGAGTAGTTGATCGGCTGCAGGCATGCAAAACTCTAGTTCTGGGTACTGATTCTACGTAGTACTGTTTTTCTTAACTTTCAAGCATGCTGCCGATATCAAATATTGCCGCTATATTCACATAATTTTTGTTAAACTGCTATGATTTACTTTGTTTGATGGATTTTGATGGATTCTGTAGAATGCCCCAGATGGTTCCTTTTTCCTGCTCCACCCCTGTGCTCACAACCCTACTGGTGTTGATCCCACTGAGGAACAGTGGAGTGAAATTTCATATCAGTTTAAGGTAAGTACAACATATGTTACAATTCGCGATGTTTTCACATATTCTTGATCATCTTTTAAAGTCTTCAATTATTTTCTAGGTGAAGAATCATTTTCCCTTTTTTGACATGGCTTATCAAGGTTTTGCAAGCGGAGACCTTGATAGGGATGCTCGATCCATCCGTATCTTTCTTGAAGATGGGCATTTAATAGGCTGTGCTCAATCCTTTGCTAAGAACATGGGATTATATGGACACCGAGTTGGTTGTCTCAGGTTGGAAGCTAATCTCAAGTTTTATTTTGATTGCATGTGTATATTTGGTTATGTAAAGGCACGGCACCCTACTGTACAATTAAAAAAATTGATTAAAGCAATAGCTTTTTCACTTAGTTGAGTTATGAGTTCTTGATTTGTCTGTAGTCAGAAGCCTCAAAAGGCTAACAATAATTAAAAGAAGTTAATTAGTTCTCTCTTAAGCATAAGCAATTTTATATGCAATTATTTCAGTAGCTATTATAGTACCCATAGTGTAATTGCCCCAACTAAGCCATTGTCATTTTTCTATTTGAGTTCTTATTCAACTTCTATTTTTATCAGTATTCTCTGCAATGATTCGAAGCAAGCAGTGGCAATTAAAAGCCAGCTGCAGAAGATTGCCAGGGCAATGTATAGCAGCCTTCCTGTTCATGGTATGTTAATAGTTTCAACTATCCTGAGTGATCCAGATATTAAGGTACTTTGGGTCAAAGAGGTGAAGGTAATATAAATTTTATCACAAGTTGCTTTCTTCTTTTCTTTCTGTTTCTTCTCAATGCGATGTGCAAATCTGATAGTCTGATGTACCTTTTGATCATACCTGCAACATAAGGGCATGGCAGGTCGCATTCAAAGAATGCGAACTAACCTGCAGGAAAGCCTTGAGCAATTGGGTTCTTCTCTCAATTGGGAACACATAACCAACCAGGTTGGTAGTAATATTCAATTCACGGTGCTTCACATGTAAAAAAGAAAAAGAATATACAAGTATTGAAATATCAAAGCCTTTTTTTTTAAAAAAAAAAAGGGAAGTATGAAAGCTTTTAAGCATTTAGTTTTTGACTTTTAACCGCGAAATCTACAAAATTGCAGGTTGGAATGTTTTGCTTCTCTGGCTTAACCCCAAGGCAGGTTGATCGGTTAGTAAGGGAATTCCACGCGTACATGACCCTTGATGGTCGAATGAGGTAAAGTAACTCTACAAACATGGCCATTTAAAAAAAAAAAAAAATCTTTTCAGTATTGAGAGTGCTATGGAAATTATCTAACCCATTCTAAATATGACCATATGCTGATATGTGCAGTATGGCCGGTGTTACTACAGGAAATGTAAATTATTTAGCAAATGCAATACATGAAGTCACCAAACATGGTCAGAATGCATAGATTATTTCTTTCTAGCGGTCTTCATCAGCTTATTTGTGACTGATGCTTGATATCGAGATGTTAAACCAAATTTTATGTGATTTTAACTCCACGGATACTGAAAGGGTAGGAAATTGAAGATTAAGAGAGTCCCTTGTGATATAATTGTAGCTAATGGAAAATTCTCGAGTAAAATGGATATGACCCATGAAATGAAACAGCTTGCTCTTTCCTTGACGATTAGCATCCAAATTCTACTATACATGTTTTATGTAAAATATTGTTGGTTACTTAGTTCCATTGATCTAGGACCTACTTGGATGAGCAGTTGGAAGCTAATTCTCAGAGCTTGAGCTTTTTAAGTTGTTTGGTGAAAGTGGCATTTTATTTCATTAATGTTTGGTTTTTTAATCAACGACTGCAATTATCAATGTTTAATTTTAAATAGAGAGAGAGTTGATTCTCATCACCTATGTTCATTTTGTACGGGTCTCCTGGCACTAAATCTGGATGTTAACAATATAATAAAATTAAAAACACCAAACACAAATATAGACAATATCTATGGCGGCACATATTATAAAAATTGTGGCCCACAATCACATGGAATAATAGCTAGCAACGGAACTGCCGACAGTTAAGGCACAACAAGCTAGTGAAAGCTAATGTTATGTCCATCTCCACTCTCTAACAGATGTTTGGTGGTTTAATATCTCATTCTGTATCTTATTTCTCACGAGGTTCTTACCCTCGTTTTGGTTGGCTATTAAGAACAACAAAACTAAGATCCTTTTTTATACAACCTCTTCTGGCTCTTTCTTATGTGGTCGTTTTGGTACACAACAGTGAAGCTGGTTTTGGCCCCATATGTTCTCGTATTATTGGCTCTTTCCATTTTTCTATGAAAGATCACTTCTTATCTTTCATTAAAACAATGGAATACAATGCTCTTGGTCTTTACAAAAGTACAGACAGCATCTGGGAATTATTGATCCATAACTGTGTTTTTAGATCATAGTTTATTCCTTTTTTTTTTTAAAGCGGAGGAATAAGGAGATTCAAATATAAATTTACTGATTCAATTACTATAAATTAATATTTTACTGGGTTATTTGCATTTTTTTAATTAATAAATATATATGCCATTAAATTAGTAACTCATTAATTAAATGTATAATTGATAACTTAAAGAAATTTTACTTTCAAACTTAAGAAATTATTAAATATAATAAAAATATACTCTTTCTATTTACATAAAAATAAATTTATATTAACATTTTTTCTACTCATATAATATAAATAGGAGAAATATACTCACATTTTATGAGAGCATGTAAACTATAGCAACTCAACTAATTTTTATGAAGTTTCCATGAACCTGAGTTAGATCTGACTTTTGTTTTTTTTTTTAGTTTTATATTTATACTAATCGTAATCAAGATCTGTCTGTCTTAATTAAGCAACTCAATAATGGATTATATTAGGTAGAAATGGATCGGGAACTACACATCCATGAAACAAAATTATGTACCAATTAAATAAGTAGTAGGTGAACCAAGTGTGATTAATCAAGAGAAGAGCTTTCTTCTTTAAGAATGTGAAAAGCTTTCAATTGGTGATGAGGACAAACCAAAATTATAATATCAAAATGGTAGGAAACCTTACCCATCCTTCCTCTGTTCATTAAATAATAACAGCGTGTAAGATAGAGACAGAACAATTGCTAGTGATAATTGTACTTTCAATAAATATACAACCACCATTTGTACCTTTCTCTCTTAATATTTTATTTACATTAGTGTCCTACCAATACACTTCTTTGGTAAGGCTTTGCATTTTTGGCAAGTAATTAAAAGTGGACCAATGCATAGTACATTATTATCTTTAGGACATTTTTCAAATCAAAATCATGCAATTCATATTTCGATTCTGTATATTTGATATAATTATTGATTTGAAGTTTGTACTGCTTTGACATCAATTTAGTTTCGTATATAATTAATATTTGTAATGTGTATAATATTTTTATTAGAAAAAAAAAATTGTGATAATGACTTCCAATCAGAATATCAAGTTCAAATTTATCAAATAAGCACCAACAATTAACTATTCTTGTTGTTTGTAGGTTTAAAGTCTAAAAAAAATATTCAATTAATAGAAAATTAACCTTAAGTTTTACAAGGTCTCCTCTATAAAACTTTGTAGACTGCCTAGTTATTTACTAGTTAGTAATTTTTAACGAACTTTTAAACATAATTTTATTAAAGAAATGAGAGTTTTCAATTTTCATCCACTTAAAAAAATAAAATAGAAACTTTCAATAATACGGTGAGAATTTTGTCCTTTGATTCTTCTCAAAATTCTTTAATCTCACATGGTATTACTGCATTGATAGCTCATAATAAAAAAAAATTATTAAATAAATATATTATATCACGGCATATTATGAATTAATCAACAATAATCTATCAATACAGAGTAAATTATTAAAAACTTTTTAATACTTATATATCTATTTTATTTCTTATATATATATATAAGTGTGTAACTTTTTTCAAATTTAAATGATGTATTTTAATTAATGTGTATATATAAGATTATTAATTGTAAAAAATCTCTTGAAATATTTAAAGTGTGTTCAATACATATAAAAAGTATGTCAAATACATGTGTAGAATATTTTTCTTTTTTTATTGAACAAATTTCAACGAAATTTTTGTAGTTTACTATCCTTAATAAAATTATGAAAAATTCTAAGCGACTAATTATTTTTTTAAGGTTAAAATAGTGAGATTAAAGGGAATTATTAAGATCAAAAGGAAAAAAAAATAATATATACTTAAAATGGAGTGTTAATAGGTTCAACTAATTATGTAAATTGTAATCACATCTCAAAATAGAAATAATTAATCCTTGATCAAACAAACAAAATAAATTAATCATCTCTAAAAATAAAAAATAGCTTTAGTCCTAAAAAAAGTAATGCCATCATTTTCTTCTTCCTCAAAATGGCTGAACTAAACAATTTGATTTACTTGAAAGTTTTGCCAAATTTATACCCAAAAAACAAAAGGAAAAGAAAATAGTTACCAAATTATATTTCCATCATATTTACATACTAACTAATTAATTTCGCTAGACTAAATCAAATGTTAAAAAAAGAAAAGGAGTGAAGAATAGCATAATTTAGATACATTATATAGAAGGAAGATCAAGCAAATTAACAAGTGTTATGTTTTAAGAAATAACATTCACATAAAGTACATTTCAGTGTCTTAATTTTGTAGTTTAAGCTCACTACCATAGCAGAATAATAAAAAAGCTGACAAAGACAAAAGACAAAAAAAAAAAAAAGAGAGAGAGAGATAGACAAGTAATTGAAGATTTAGAGGGAGTACCTAGGCCAAGATCCATGACCCAATTATCAACCATTAACTATAATTCAAGATTCATTTTCTTTCACCACCAAGCATAGCATCCTTTAAGTCTACCACCACTAGTTGCTCTACAATTATTAGCACCAAAGCACAAAATTGAAGTTGGAAATTCTACAGTTACTGTTTCTTCATCAAATGCCCCTGAATCAAAGGATGATTCACGGCTACAAAACCTACTCCTCTCATTAGTAAAATTTAATGATGACCATGAAGCAGAGGATGATGGTGTTGGTGATAAAACTGAAGAAGATAAAGAAGAAGACGAAGAGGGAGCTGTGGAGGCATTATTGGTTTTCTTGATTCTTGAAAAAAGAATGTGGAAAAGATTAGATCTTGAGTGTTTCTTGATTGGTTTTTTATTAGAATTTGAGTAGTAAGAAGGAGGTGGAGTAAGTGGAGGCAGAGTGTTTTCAGGGAAAGAATATTTAGGAGTACCAGGCTGCGACTCCCACATGAATGGGACTGTCACAGTAACTCCACCATAATAAACTCTAAAAGAAGGGTTAGCCATGGAGGTTTCTTTGGAAAGAAGCTTAGAGAAGAACTTGTCATTTTCCTTAATTTGGAGGGATTGTTGAGCAAGTTCTGAGCTTTTACTAAACATCTTGGATTAATTTGGAATATGGCCTCAGAAGAATAAGAAGAAGAAGAAGAAGGTTGCCTCTTGGAATTATATAAATATTAAAGAACTACCAGTTGATTGAAGTTGAGTATACAACTTGTCTATATAAAGATTAGAATAGAATAACACAAAAACACATGCATATGTATATTGAATATATTTTGGGTATTGACTTAAAGATTTGTGTCCAAATGCATTTGTCCCACTCTATGGCTTTAAATGACAAAATAAATCCTACGAGTATTTATATATCATCTAAGCATATCTTTTTTTACATTTTTCAGTAATTTTTTATTTAGTCAAAAATATATTATCCAAATAGAAATTAAAGAATATCGTCAATTTGTAAATTAATAAAACTATTTCATATATAATTTGTGATATTCTGATCCCAAAATTTAAATTATAATCAATAAAAAAAAGGGTTGTATTTAAGTTGGGGAGATTCTAAGTCAGCCTTCTCAGATTTAGCAGCATAGGGATCCTCCTGACCGTGCAGGTGTAAAGGAAAGTAATGAAGAGTCATCCCAAAAGATGGCCATAAGCTAAGAATTCCACAAAGCAAAAAAGAAAAGAAGGAAGAAAGAAAAAGCTAACTTCTAGCACAAGATTTTATCCTCTGAATTTTTTACTTTAGTTTATTTTTTTCTCTTGCTTGTTTCTGTTAATCCTATGCCGGCCATGGCCTACTGTTAATTTGCAAATCAGATATCTCTGAATGGCCAATATAATTTTTTTTTTTTTGTTTTTCATTAAAGGTAGAAGGTAGGTAGCATTACATTCATTATGTGCCTGTTGCATCGACACATATTCAAATACATCTGCATATATATTTATATATATATACATATATAGTGAAAAGAATTAGAGTAGTATTTTAATAAATGAAATTGCCATTAAATGACTTGCTAGCATATTTATAGCAAGTTTAATTCTTTAGTCATTGAGAATATATAATAATGTATTCAAATACCATCCCAAATTCCCAATAATATAACTGAAAGGGTAATTGTATGATATTGAGACATATAATTCAAGAAATTGACACAATAAAAGTAAATATTCTCAAAATAAAATAATAATAATAAGGTTATCTCATTTTTATTAAAACCGGACCCAATCGGATGGCCGAATCAAAAAATTGAGAACCGAATTAAAGACTGATCCTGTCAGCTCTCAAAAAATCATCTCTTAAAAACCAGTGAACCGGCCGATTTTCAGTTCGAACGGATCAGAATTTGTTTATACTTTTTTTAAAATTATTTTATTTTTTAAAATTTATTTTTATTTTTAATCAAAAATAATAAATAATAAATTATATTTATTTTCATCGTATATATAATAAATATCAAATTATATATATATATATTGATTTTTTTCGATTTAATTAATTTAACTCCGATCGAATTTCTAACTTTTTAATTATTTATTTTTATCAATTTTTTTCTAATTTTTTAATTATTTATTTTTACTAATTTTTTAACCCCTTAGATTTTAAAAACAATGGTCATCTTTAATAGTATCCCAGGTTGTCTCACAATAAATGTTTCCTGCGCAAAGGGCAAAGCTCCATGGGGAGGGCGAAGTCACCACAACTTCCAAAGTACTAATTTAAATTATGTTTCCTCCATTTCTAAATATTTTTAATTTTAGATATTTTTTTCTAAAATATATGTCATTTTACAATTTAAAAAAAAAATGTGTATTATTATTTTTTTTTTAATTTTACCTTTTTTTATTTCTCCACTAAACATTATCATTAATTTCTTTTTTTATTTTTTATATAAAAATTAAAAATAATAATTTAATCTTTTTATTTTAAAATAATAACAATTTAATAGCTTTTTTAATTTATCTAATGAAATCTTAAATTATAAATATTAGAAACGGAAATAGTATTGTCTAATTTTTTTTAAATGATAATTTTTTTTAATTATAAATTCATTAATTTATGTGTGAATAATTTATTTTTGACCGAATTAAAAAAATAAATTTAATATAATAAATGAAAATTAATGTATGACACCAAGTTACTGCTAAAAAATTATTCCTCCAATGTTAAAATTAAATCTCATATCATACGATTAGAATCATAAATAAATTGATAACAAGTACATATATTCGTAGCTAGTCCGTCCCTAATAAATTAATAAGTATTATTATCTAGCCTGGCCAGTAATTAATGTATACCATGTGGCACAATAAATATCAATGTATTAGGACCTTCTAGTTGCTGATATGATCAACTAAGCCTAGTTTGTAAAAGAAATAATAACAGATTGGTCCTTAAATGGAAAAGGTATTTAAAAAAATTCATATAAAGTAGTGGGATAGGCACTGTGGTCCTTGACAATTTAATAAG
The DNA here is from genome assembly GCA_948193065.1 of Aleurites moluccanus. Taxonomy (NCBI): domain Eukaryota; kingdom Viridiplantae; phylum Streptophyta; class Magnoliopsida; order Malpighiales; family Euphorbiaceae; genus Aleurites; species Aleurites moluccanus. Next base: position 31,015 of record CANXYC011017446.1, on the reverse strand, counting down.
TGTGTATGGATCTAGCATGGACTTGGCCTAGTCAATTAATAAATGTAATTCATTATGCGGTTTTGGTGTACCCAATCCATCATATGTATTTTGACCAATCATGTTATATATTTAAAGTGAAAAAATAAAAATAAAAAAAAGTATTGTTTAATTAAGTTTTAATTCAATAATTTTGTTTATGAAAATATATAAAATTTTTAACATTTCTTTAAGATTGTGAAATCTATGAAAAAGTAATTTTCAACAAGTAAAATGTCATGTGTGAAGTATGCATTCTACCGACTTATGTGCATGCCATGCATTTTTATATATATATCTCCACCGTTAGTTATCATTCTGAAAGTATTATCTTTCAATTAATTAATAATACTTAATTCATTTACTTACATAAAATTTGTCAAATGTCGTAATTAAGACTTTTATTAGTTACATTATTGTTGTTGTAATCTTAATTTTCAAATGGGTAATAGATAAGATGTCACATGCATGTTGGCAGAATAAGAATAACAAGTAATGTTAAAGTCTTTGATAACACTATTTAATATTTATCATTTAAAATTAAAATTTTTAACATTTAACCATTTTAAGTTATTTAACAACACTTATTTCAAAAGTTTCGATTAAACTAAAAATCAATTAAAATGATAAATTAAATTTTTCAACTTAAATTATATACCGAATTGATTTGATTTTTAAATTTTTTAAAATATAAAAATTATATCACTTATATTTTTTTTTTATCAAATTGTGAATTTTAGATTGAGTACTGACTTTTTTTTTCCAAAAATAAATTATATTAATATACATTTTGTTATATTTTTATATTTTTATTAATTTAAATCAAATACAACTTAAATAGTATCAAGATAAATTCATTAAATCCCTGTAACTCTCAATATTATATATCATTTCGGATCATTTAATTTCAAATTTAATATGACAATATTTAATTTTGATAAATAATTAAATAGGATAATAATATATTCTTTTCATTTATATAAAAATGAGTGTATATGTAATTAAAGTGGAGACACTGGTATGTATTTATTTTTATAGTAAGAATATATTTTAATTTCACTTAATAATTTCTCTTTAATTTTTAAGTGGTCTTACATAAAATGGGCCGAATCAAATTTACTTTTTCTAAATTTCATGCAATTGTTGTTGGCCCATCTCCATTAGGATGTGTTCATTGGCCTGGAGAAATTATCAACAGGCTTCAAAGTCCAAACCCACATACATTGGAATAACTTATCCCTTAACGTTGTACAATAGTAACGGTGCTAAAAAAAATTCATAAAAGATAAGCCCATCATGTAATTGTTCAAGAGTGGAGGCCCCCCATTGTAGCTGTCACAGGCCAGAATTAGACATTAAAAGAACATATCAAGTCTCATTTAATAATTGAGAGAATTTGAATTTAAAAGAAATTATCGGTTAAATAGAGCTTAAATAATAGGAAACAATTAAAAGGTCTAATTAAATTTGATAAATTAATAGCAATTCATTTATTGAATTAAAGCCAGGTAATTAACCAAATGCAAAGTGAAAAAACAAATTAATTATTTTTTCTTAACCTTAATGATGGTTTTATAATGGCATGAATGATTTCAATTGAGCAAGCATTGGTGAGCACATAGAAACTATTATTTTACAAATTATTATGTTTGGTGGAAAGGAAAGAAAGAATCGTATAAGGTTCTTTATTAATGTCAGTGTAGGAAAGAAAGAAACAAGAAACCCCACACGGCATTCAACTTCCCTTTTCTTCTCTCTTATAACTTTACCATCAACTTCTCATCATGTAACATCTAATTTAGATGATGATAGGTGCTTGATTTCTTTTTATATTTTTCCCCACTCTTGTCAGGATTAATAAATATGGACTTTTTCTTGTATGTATAGGAGTTTTAGATAAAGGGATGAAATAAAAGAATGTAGAGAATACCATTGTTAATATGTGCAAGTTTTGAAAATATAAGCACAAGATTGATTGATAGTTAATTGGAGTAAATGGATTTGAAAACTTAGCCTATAGATAATGTGTTGTAAGTAGGGGTGGCAATTCATGGTATCATATCGTGTTGAAGTATGGATATTATGATAAATAAGTTAGTATGAATAAGACATAATTATTTAATTATGTTAAAATTTTTAATTCGGATATAATCTCTTTATTATATAAATAATATGAATATGATAAATATATTTTTTTTATTAAAAATATTATGTATGGTCATGATTTAAGTTTTAATTTCACCAATGTGTAATATTAATTTGTTTAAATTATTTGAATTGGTATTTTTCAACAACATATTTTTATAAAATTTAAATAATAAAAATCAATTTATCATTTATCAAACACTTGATATTCAAACTGTCAATATATTAATTTAAAAATTGAAGAATCAAATATTATAACTTAATCTTGACCAATAAACTCAATAAATAATGGTGAAAAAATTAATAACTTTTAGAATTGTTTCAATTTTGTTCTTCTAAAATAGATATTGTAAAGTAATTTTCTTTTTATGATCATAGATAATAAAAAAGCAGAGAGTTTTTAGGTTTTTTCTTTTTTATTTAAAAGAGTATTAACTAGTTAGGGAGTTTAGGGTTTCTTTAATTATGTATTTATTATATTAATTATTATTATTTTAGTAAATTTTTTATAAATTTGTATCTAATGTTATAAATTTAAAAGGATAAAATATGTTTATGATATATTTGGATAACATGAATTTGAAAATTGAATTTAGATTTGAATCAAATATTTTATTTGAATCATTAAAATTAGATGAATTTGGATCAAATACTCAATAAAATCTCACTTGCCAAAAATTAAATATTTCAAATATCTAATTTTATCTTATTATTTCAAATACAATAATTATATTAAATAAATAAAATATAAAGCATTACCTTTCTTTTTATTTATCGTTATCAATATTTAATAATTAATTTCATATTTAAATTTATATTTAAATAGTTATTCAAAAAATAAATTTCACATCTAAAATTTTAAATTCTTTATGATTCTTAAACAATGAATTTATAAATTTATAAATTTCAAATCATAAATTTAAAATATGAGAATTGAAAACTAAATTTTAAATTCAAATCTATACATTCAAAAATAACCTAAATTTATATGAAATAAATGAGTTAAATAGACTAAACGTTTTGACTTAACTTATTTAACACGTGTAATTAAATGGATTAACTACATGTTAATTTTGAAGTAAATGAACCAATTCGAACTTAATTTATTTATCCACGAATTATTTTTAAATTAATTTGAATTTAACACAAACATGATTAAAATAAATCCAATTGATGAAATTATTTTTAGCTGAAGCTATGGGAGTTAGGAAGCGCTAAGTTAGATAAAGGATAAAAACTGGATAAGGGTGGTGGTAGAAATGGACTATGAGTAAGTTTTTCAAGCTATTCAATGTATTTATGCACATCTCTTTGGCATTGGTTTAGTGATTGATGACTGTATTTACTTTGTTAAAGAATTTGATAATATTTCTTTTTTTGTTATTAAGAGGTATGCGAATATTGTTGCTCATCTGATTGCTAGATGAACATATTTTATGTTTGATTCTCATGAGTGGGTTCATGCTCCCTCATTTATACTAGACACTTTATTTTATGATTTAATCAATTGAAGTTTATTTCCTTTTAAAAAAAATAAATATAATTCTATTTATATCATACTGTATTCAAATCATATTTACGGGTGATATCACATATTGCCACCCCTAATTGTAAGTACATTTGGAGGGCCTTAATCATTTCCTTGCCTCATCTTTAGATTGCAACTATTTCAGAACAACCGTTTTTTTTTTTTTTTTCATCTTACGCGCACTTTGCATATGAAAATACCCACACAAGGCCCTCTCAGAGCCCACAATTTTCAAAACCAAGTGTTAAAAGTGAAAAGAAAAAAACCTTTATTATCCACCACAAGGAAAACGGCTGCAAAAATTAAAAATAGTTGACCGTTTTGAGGACTTTTCAGTAATTTAATCACCCAAATGAAATCCAACGTACACTTGGCTTACCTTTGCTTTTCTTTTTCCCTCTCTGCTGCTACTGAGACGTCTAAAACTGCTCTAAACCGCGCTTCACTTTTTAGTGGCACTATTTCTGGTTTGCCTCTTTCACTCTCTTTCAGACCATTATCAAACACATTAACCAATTCATCTCAGAAAGACAGAAACTCTCTTTCTATCTCAATTTACTTCTTCTGATTTTCGGTGTCTGTAACCCTAAAATGGAGCCAGAGATGACCCAATCAGCCTCCAAAATGGGCCAGGTTGGATACGGTTCCGGCAGTTTGAGAGCTGAGATTGATACTTCTGCGCCTTTTGAGTCTGTGAAGGAGGCGGTTACCCGATTTGGTGGAATCGGTTACTGGAAACCCTCTCAACATAAGTTCTTTGAAACTGAGGTTATTTTCCTTTCTTTCAATTGTTGGAGCTCCTTGTTATTAGCAAAACATTTATTTAAATATTTCTTATAGCAAGTTGGGGATTTTTTTTTCATTTGGAATTTGCTGTTACATACGACTTTAGCTCATGGATCAATTGAAATTTCAGGGTCCAGATTGAACATTTGGTGTGAAGCTTTTAGTATAATTTGATTAGAAATTATAAAATGGCTTCCCCCCCTTGTTTATGAGCATAAATATATATATATATACAATTTAAATTTGGTTTTTAATGGTTTTTTTTCATTGTAGAAAGTAGCCAGCGTGTTAGCAAGTCCTAAGAAGCTCAGTCTATAACTCTGTCCTATGTGCAAATTGGTGACACTGGACTAAATGCTGCCATTTTTCGGTTACCCTCCGTTGTCCGATAAAATGGGTTCAAACTTTATTCTCTAATTCATATGAAAAGATAATAAATGAGTGAGAAACTGGGAATGATGGTTTATGTTTGTCAACTTCATATTCTTGTTCCCAAACCATAATGTTTGTGAACTTCTTTTTCCTCTCTTTTCCTTTTCGTAAAACATTATTAAATATGATCTGAATTGGGCTGTTTCGGTTACTCTGCTGGCAGCTTTCTTATCAAATTGATATGTATTTTAAAAATGAAAATTAGATATTAACAAAATGACCAATGGAAGAATTGAAATGTTTAATCAAGTATTCCTATTTAAGTTACTCAAATTGCTCCTTGAAAGTGATCAAGCACCTCACTCATACCCAGTCTGGTGCATCTGTCAGAAGGTGGACACATTCATATAACAATATATGCTCTTATAGCTGCACTTTAGAGCCATCTTATAACCATAAAATTTCTTTGTGATGGGATCTACTTTAATTCTTCTGCTCTCTGAGCACTTAGGCTCAGAAGTTCTTTATGATTACTCCTATACATCTCAAAATAATCTTGTACTTGTATTCTAGTTCTCTCTCTCTATATATATTATCTGCTTCATCTGGCCACTTTTGGTTTAGAAATTTAGTCATCTTTACATATGGGACAAAAAAGAAGCATGCAGCTTGAAGTGAACTTTGATATGGGATTACTTACGGATATTGATATGTGACTACGTCTTAACAACATACAAAGTTGCTAACACAAATATTAAGTCTGCTATTTTTTTTTTTCATGCATTTTGTTTACTCTGCGTTTATCCTGTTTTACTTGTGTTCTAAGGAGATTTTCTTTCTCTTTATATCTTTTATCCTGTTCAATTTTTAGCATGACATGGAAGAGATTGACATTTCAAGAGTGGAGGAACAGGCAGCCCTGTTGGAAAAAGATCTGATCGTGAAAGAAAGGGAAACACTAGATGTTCTAAAAGAGTTGGAAACAACAAAAACAATGGTTGAAGAACTAAAATTAAAGCTACAGAAACAGGCATCTGAAGCCAATGTGACTCTGGAGTCAAATGCGGATGATAGCAAAGTGACTCCTGCACTAAGAGAAGAAAAGAAGAATGACCATGACCATGACCATGAGAATCTTGAAGATCAAAATCCGAATTTGATGGGAGGTTTGAGCCCCTGCCCCTCTTCAGCTCCTGGCTTAATTTTAATGGAATTGAAACAGGCTAAGTTGAACCTTTCTAAGACTACTAGTGATCTTGGTGAAATTCGTGGTTCTGTTGAATTTCTAAATAAGAAATTAGAGAAGGAAAGAATTTCATTTGAAAAAACACGTGAGAGGTTAACCCTGAATTCCTCAAAGATATCATCCCTTGAGGAGGAGATAAACCAAACAAAACTGAAACTTCAAGCAGCAAAAAATGCTGGAATTAAAGGTGGTTCTGACAACGCTTTTGATATATCAAGGGAGCTCCAGCGACTGAATTCTGAGGCAGAGCAGTTCAAGAAAATGGGTGAAGCAGCACAATCTGAAGTTTTGAAAGCAATATCTGAGATTGAACAGACAAAAAGTAGGATAAAAACAGCTGAGATCAGGTTGATTGCTGCCAGAAAAATGAAGCAAGCTGCTAGAGCAGCAGAAGCTGTTGCTCTTGCAGAGCTCAAGCCTATGTCCGGCCATGAGAACTCATTGGGAGATTCCTCACAGAAAGCTGAAGGAGTAACTCTTACCTTTGAAGAGTATTCAACTCTAACCCAGAAAGCTCAAAAAGCCGAGGAACTATCCAAGACTAAGGTGGTAGATTCTATGCTTAAAGTTGATGAAGCAAATGTCTCGAGGATGGAAATCTTAAAGAAGGTAGAGGAAGCCACAGAAGAAGTCAAAACGAGTAAGAAGGCCTTGGAAGAAGCCCTAAACAGAGTAGAGGCAGCAAATAAGGGAAAGCTGGCAGTTGAAGAAGCTCTTCGCAAGTGGAGATCTGAGCATGGGCAGAAAAGACGTTCAGTTCAAAACTCTACCAAGTTTAAGAACTCATACCCGTCTCACCATCGCAGGGATTCTCGTTTGTTTGATGTGAATGGACTGAACCTTGTTAATGATGGGTCAACACCTGTTTTGAAGCCGACCCTATCAATAGGCCAAATTCTGAGCAGGAAGCTACTCTTGCCTGAAGAGCTTGAGACAGGAATGTCAGCAGAAAAAGGCACCATGAAGAGAAAGGTATCACTAGGTCAAATGCTCGGTAAACTAAATGATGATGTAACCTCTAATCATAAAGCTGAGAGGGAAAGCAGTCACAAGCAGTTTTCTGGAAAGAGGAAGAAGTTTGGATTTGCTCGGTTCTCACTTCTCTTGACAAAGCAGAATAAGAAAAAGAAGAAGCCAACTCTAAACTTGAGGTGATGTGGCTGGCAGTTGTCCATTGTTTTCAATGTGGACAATATCATATTACTGTTTTCCAGTGTTCCTAGTTTCCTCTTGTAGTTATTTATGTTAACTACATATGTATCTTCACCATCTTGCATTTGGTTATTGTAAAGATATTTAATTATTTATGATATTTTTACCATCTTTCCTCGATACTTTTGTAAGGTTAATGATTCTGCTACTTCCTGAATCCTGATGTAATGATGTTGACCTTAAAACTGTTATATGACTCTATTTATTTGGTAAAGAGGTAGCTGTAATTGATGTTGCAAGAAATAATAATAATAATAATGTTATCCCTGACTATGTAAATTGTTATCCTTCAATCCAAACTATCCATATCTGTAAATATTCATTATTCAATAGTCTTGTTACGTGGACAAAAAATAAAAAGCATTATCTTCCAGCGGCCAGATAAGTTAGCAAGTAAACAATAGTTTGTTCGATTATTCCTTTCACAATGATTTATTGATGTTGATCATTATTTTATTAAATATTAATCCTCCGTTGTTTGCTAATGAGAATTTTCGATATTCCTCTTTATGCCAATTATTCGGAATATATTCCATGTTGGTTCTATTTATCTTCAACTCTGCTCCATAATCCATATGACTGCTCCTTTGACTCTCTGATCCTATAAGAGTCAAATTTTAATAACCACTTGAATCTTGCCACGTATAACCCCAACAATAATCTCCTTTCTAATTGGATACTCAAATGTTGCTTACCGCATAATAGCTCAACTCAAACAAGCCTTTTTCTTTTTTCAAAAAGCGCCAGCTGAGAAGGAGCCAACCTCAATTCCACGCCTTGCTTCACCCAACACTCAAACGGTACCAGTTTTCGATTCCCTCTCAATCAAGACCTAATTTCTGCAAAAGGTAAAATCCATCCTTTGATAATAAGAAATTCTGATTTCTTTTGTTTGGTTCCCTGGAAAAAAATAAATAAAAAGCTATTAAGATCAAAATAAGAAATCAAAATCCATCGTTAGCTATCGGCTGCCAAATTAATTTTTAGGTTTTCTCTTGTTTTTGTTTTTTCTGCTTGTGCTCTTTCGAATATATGGCGTAGTATCGTTGATTGAGTGTTTATTATTATCTTAGACGGTTTCTTTTTTGTTATTTTCTGTTATTAATTTCTTTTGCTGTTGATTTCATTTATGTGTTGCTTTTTAATTGGAATTGGAATTTTCAGATGTAGATTAAAGATAGTAAAGATCTTATGATTATCGTATTAGTTGATCTCAATCTGAGTTTCAGTTTCTCCACGTGCGAGTCAATTACGCCCATGGTTTGAGGTCTTTATTGCATTTTTTGAAGTGGATTCTCTTTAGAATTTAAGCTTTGATTGGTAACTTTTTTTTTTGTGCAACTGCTAAAGTTGGCAATTAGTATAGGATTTGAATACAAAATGCTAATCTCTCAATCTGCTATTAAATAGTTGGTTAGCAAATATTGGATGCAAATTAGCTGAAAAGAAGAAGAATAAGATTGAGCGTCTAGAGGTATCAGAACATGTCCGACGTGAGGTTATCAGTTCCTTGCACCTCAACTCCCTTATCCAAACCCTTTCCTTTTGTTTTTTGTGCCTACAATGTTATATTACACATGAAGAATGTGAAATTTTAAGATTAACATATTATTTCTTTAAAATAAAATTACACTTAGTTTTCTGACCTTGAACCAAATCTGAAAATAACTCTCATAATTTCGCACATACAGAATATCTCATCTGTATAGTTGTTTGTTGTTATCAATTTACCTTCAATTATGCTGGAATTTTTAATGTTTGGAGAGATTTTTCTATTTTTCTATTTCTAATTTGGTGTTATTGTTACTTGTTTGTGACTTCAGGTATCATGGACGTGAGAGTTGAGTTCTTATTTCTTCTCATGTTGTGTGCTGGCTGGGCTTGTGCTGCTAGACATATGGCTGACACTGAGATTTCTGATAGAACCTTGGTGATCTCTGAAATACCAGGTAACTTTTAACATTCAACGGAATATTTTGTAATTGTCCAACTTTGTTTTTATGTTTTTAGACTAGGGTTTAACCTACTTTATGAGCCTTCGTTTCCAGACAAATTTTGCATGTCCAATTTATGATGGTGCACAGTACTTTGTCCATCTTGGCCATTGTACATTGTTAAACAAGATTTTAATTTTCATGTTGCCAGATGTTAAAATCGAGCTCACTGTTACTTAAATTTAAGCCTGGTTGACTTGCAAGGGCCTGCTAACATCTACTTGGACTTTTACAGCAGCTCACAGCTTACTTTTTTGTACTGATTTATGTTAGAATTAAGCAGTTATCAATCCTATGAGGTGCCAAAAAAAGGAAATAGCCTTTGGGACTGTAAATATTGATAGTTGTCATACCTGTTACGTGATGATCTTGGTTGGACAAGTTCTCAATAGTGACCTACTTGTCATTTGATATGCATAAGTGTGGAAATATCATATCTTGCTTCATCTCAAAGATGTCACCAAAATGTTTAAGAAATTGATGTCTTTAGGACCTTATTTATACCTTTTTCAGGGATAATTTAAGATTTAGACTCTCGACAAAAATATGGCTTAGTGTGTTCGTTGATGAGGAGGATATTTCAGATGATATTCCAATTTAAGATGCTTCATATTTGTGGCATTACCTAACACTCCTTTTTTTTATTGGAGAAATAGTTTGATTTTTCAATGGTTATTAATGTAAAAAATTGTATTTCTAGAAATATTACCAATAATGTTTTCTTCCTGGTTCAGCTACACAAATGAGAGAGCAGGAACAAGAAAATCAAGCTTCAGATGGAGTTATCAAGAATAAGCAAGTGTGCACATTGTGTAAGGAATTCACCGAACAGGCACTTGATTACCTAGCTGAGAACAAGACCCAGACTGAAATTATTGAGATGCTTCAAGTAGCCTGCTCTCAGGTGCTTTTTTTCAAGCAACAGGTATTCCTCTTAGTTTTAGCATGATGAATGCTGTTTGCTGAATGTTTTAGCATAGTGGATATTGTTTCTTGAAATTTGTTTGTTGCAGTTAAAATGGAATTATTCATACCACCTTTTTTTCTTTCATTTTTTTGCCTCCTGGCATTGATTTTTCCTGCCAAACTTTGGTTGTCTTTTTTATGGACTGAATGATATCTTACTTGTTGGCCTATCTTTATCTCTTTGAATGTAAAATTCTGAGCAGTCAATGTATCCGGAAAAACTTATCAGGAAGCCCTTGAAATTTGTAGTTTTTGCTATTTAGCCTTCCAACTAAATATGTGTTTTATTGAGACCTATTTAGTTTGATACTATTTGGCATTAATATAATTGCAATAAATATAATTTTTGCTAATCATAATTTTTTTTAGTTTTTGAGCTTATCTTTACCTATTCTATAGATAGATAAAAATATGCATTTTATTAATCAAAATATAACAGAGATTTTATGATTGGAGATTGGTTCCCTTGTCTTTCTTAGGACATTTTTTATTTAAGTAGTCTATACTAACATATCTAGACCTAATCCTTTAGTGCTATATTTGGATGGAATGATTTCGAATGAGAATTTTAATATGATTTTAGATTCGTGAGTGAATTTAAGAACTTGAGGTGGATTTGAAATGACACCATTTTATGGGTATCTCAAATCGACCCTAAAATAAAGTATTTATCTGCATGCACAAACCTTGCCAAGATTCATGAATCTAATCAGTCAAATAGAACCTATTGCATTATCAAAGTTAAATCTCATATTTCAAATCTTCCCATTCTAATTTCAAATGCCAATCTATCCATACAGAACCCTAAGTATCTTATAAATAGCAAAACTCCTAATATGTAGTGGATGTCTCACATGTAGATATTAAAATCATAAACCATCAACTTAAACTATAGTTCTTTCCCATAGTTTCCTAATTCAATCAGAAATCTAATTTTTATTTTATTTTTTAAAATTTTTAAGGTGGGATTTTGTTTAAAATAGTAAACTATTTTTCTAAAAGATTTTGTTATAAATTCAGAAAAAAATAAAAAATCATATATTGCATGTAATAGCCTTGTCTGTTTAGATGGTTGGCCCACATGAATGCAATTGGATGGCCGATGAGTTGAAGGCATTGCAAGTATCATGCAACAAAGTAAATGTGGTCTAAAATGTAGATATGCATACTGGCAACTTCTATTTGAGGTGATTTCACTTGTGAGGACATTGTAGAGGCACTATTCCCATTCACTGTAGCTAGTAAAAGATGAAATTTTGAACTTACAACCCTTTACTATGTTGTGTTGATTTAAAAGGTCTTGAATAATTGATCTTTGATATTTTTCATGGTGTTTATAAATTCTAAATGACTATAACTTGCAATATACAGTGCCTTACTTTTGTGGACTATTATATTCGTCTCCTCTTTCTGGAGATTTCCTCGGTACAACCTGAAGAATTCTGTAGAAAAGCCAATCTCTGCAAGGAAATAGTATTCGTTTCCTCAAAACTCCAAGAAGATAGGTGTGGACTTTGCCACCGTGCTGTTTCAGAAGTATTACTCAAGTTGAAAAATCCTGACACACAGGTTTGTGCTTGCACCATTGATAAGGAACCACTGTCATTAACAAGTTTTTGCTATTATAGCTGAAAAAAAATATATGGCATACAATCTTGATTTGTGCAGTTCCTTTGGACTTGAGCATACCAAGTCGCATCCACATTCTGTTATGTTATGGTTTATCAGGAAGACTTGTATATTTTGTCTGTCGTTGAAAATGGTGTAGACAAAAATTTTGCTTAAACTAGGATCCCATTTGGTTTGCTTTTTGAGGATATTTCTATGAATTTTTGTTAAAATGATATGTACTGTAAAGTCCAATTTTTAAAATCACCATCAAATTTTATATAGTTATTTTAAAAATAAACTTGGATATGATTCTTTGGATTTAAATTTCTATTTCCATTCTCGTCCCATTTTCAAGATGAACTGAATGTGCTAAGTGAAATGGAATGGCTTTTTAGACACTCGCCTGTTGGTTTTCTTGCAAAGGGTACATGGTTTCAATATTGCTACCGGGTTACTGAATGATTATACCAACCATAGGTTTCAATTTTGTATTTCCCTTTTCCTTTGCATGATGTACTGCAGTTACCCTGTGAAAACTTGCATTGATTCAGCGTCCTGTAACTTTCCTAGCAGGAAAAAGTGTTCTGTTAAGTTTTTTATATTTTTTACCATGAAGCTGTTTTCTGATTCAGCAGTCTTGTACTCTTTCTTGTTTTTGTGTCAGCTTGAGATAATCGAGTTGCTTTTGAAGGCATGTGATTCTATGGAGAACTATGCAGGAAAGGTGAGAAAAATGATAATAACTTGTGTGAAGAGTTATTATTTAATTTAATTATACTTCCAGATGTCTACTCATAAAATCTACATGCTTTGAAATTCCAATAATCTTAGCAATCAAACCCATAAGGATGCGATTGTGAGCTCTTATTGTCGCACAATCAACAAAAAGAAACACTATGGCAAAATTATCTTCAGTTTTTCCTGCTGGTTAAAATTCTCAACTAACAGTAGTAAACACATTTTTTTTTTATTTTTTTGCTGCTTCTAAAATGACTTGTCGACTTGCAGTGCAAGAAGTTGGTATTCGAGTATGGTCCTATTATCCTTGCCAACGCAGAACAGTTTTTGGAAACCACTGATATATGCACCATGTTACACACCTGTGATTCAGCCAAATCTGGTAGTGGGGAAGTAGCTACAATGTTAAATGCTGATTCATAATCATGGCCATAGAGATCAAAAAGTCATGTACTACAGACTTCTATATCATGATTGTGTATGATATATCTATAAAATGATTGTGCTACTGGTGTAATTATATTGTAACTAAAATTTCATTACTTTGAAATTACTTGTTAATCAATAGATTTGAAGCTCAATTATGGTTGGAATTACCAACTTTTTGCGTGATGAGATAAACAGTCAATTACTAAGTTAATAGCCTAATGATAAATGACCATGAGTTTGAAAGATTTGTTGGAAATTTTTTACATGTATAGTCATTATTTGCTAAATATTTAAGGGATAAACAATCAGTGATTGAGTTGGTCTAACAGTAAATGAACTGTGTTAGAAATGTATAGATTCATTTGCAATGCTTTCCATGATAAAAATAATGAAAGAAGGATGAACGCATTTGTTTTAAATGGGCGAATGCATATAATATAACCTTTGAATTTTATTAAAAAAATCTCATGACACCTTAAATTTTGAAGTGGCCAATTTAATCATCAAATCATTCAACTTTGTACTCATTAAATATAAAATACCCATCCAGCCTCGCACTAGTAACATGCATTGTTATTGAGCAGAAAAAATTTTAAATGCTTATGTGGCTAATCAAAATAACAATTATCACCAACTATCTACCTCTGTAACCTTACCATTACTATCATAAGATTCATAACTAGACCCAAAAACCTCCATATTCTCTCTCCACCGCCGGCTTAAAAAACATCAAGGAGCTTGGAAAGCCGGTAATTTACCTATAATCGTAGCTTTAAGTAAGCTCTATATTCTGTTTGTGCAAAGAATCGAATCCAAATTGGCAGATTGTTAGAGAAGGTTTGATTGCTAATTGCTTGAGTTACGGAGCTATCTTCAATAGCTTCGAGCTATGGAGAGTGAATATTTGGGTTTGTTGAAGAAGAAGATGGGGCATGAGTGTTTATGGGGTTGGCCCGCTAATAACTAGCATTGGATTAGCGATTTCATCGAAGCTTTTCCTTGATTGGTAGGATTGGAACTTCTCAATTTTTCTTTTTGGTTTTTTGGAATTCTTACGAAGCTGGGGTTCCGCAGTCTCTTGAGAATTTGTGGAGCCCTTATTGTTTTTTTTTTTTCTTTTTTTTGCCACAAGGGAGAGAGTAAAATTAGCGTTGAAGGGAGTAGATGGAAACTATTGGTAAGAAGGATCAGGCATGAGGCAAGTGACAGTGCCATGTCATTGCCCGTGTATTCCAAACAAAACTTGAATATTAATTAGATATTTAACTTTTTACTTTTCATAATAAATATTTTAATATAATTTTTTATTTAAATTATATTTTATTTTAATATTATAATAATAATTTTATTAAAAAATATGTTAAAAATATAAAATATTAATTAAAAAATACAAAATATAAGAAAATTAGAAAAATAGATAAATATTAAAATAATAAATAAATTAAAAGAATTAAATTAGATAAAAAAAATTTTAATAATTATTTATTTTATAATTAAGATGTTTATTGTGAGAAGTAAGTGATATATGCATGATTAATGGGTTTATGGAGTTAAATTACAATATAAGTTAAATTACAATAAAATATATAGGATATCACAAAATATTTTTTAATAAAATTTATGAATTAAATTATGCATTCAGCCTTTTAATTGGCGTAAAATTCAACTCATGCATTGTTGTAATGTGGGTTGATTTCTACCCCTCATTTTATTATTGAACTTCAATTTGTATTAGTACGATGATCCAACTTTATATTTGTTTTAATACTAAAATTATTTAAGAGATTACTTAGCATGATTGCCTTATATATGACTCGTATCATTTGAGTACAAAATTTATACCTGATTATCGTTTAAAAAAATATGATTGAAATTCTACCAAAATCTAAGACGCTGAAGTATTGAAGGTATGTATGCGCATAAGTGAAAATGGAGCTCCCAGTGGTATGCTATTGCTACCAATAGAAGGAGCAACAAACATGTATATATAACTAGAACCTTGTACGAGGCTCTTTCATTTCTTCCCTTTTCTTTTTAAGTAAATTATTATTTATCTCTAATTTTTAACTTGATTAATTAATTCTTTTTTACTTTTTAGAAGCTAA
Organism: Aleurites moluccanus; assembly: GCA_948193065.1. NCBI lineage: Eukaryota > Viridiplantae > Streptophyta > Magnoliopsida > Malpighiales > Euphorbiaceae > Aleurites > Aleurites moluccanus. The sequence goes on along the minus strand of CANXYC011017446.1, from coordinate 15,865 downwards.
CAAATTAATCATTCAGTTTTTCTTTTTCATATTTTCTATTAAAATATAAAAATAAAAATCACATCAATGTCCATTTAATTAGTTTGTTATTTTAATTAGAAATTCTAATTTCTCGGCATTGACATGTTTAGAAATAACAGTGATGAAGAGACAATAATACACCTTCCACGAATTTTCCAAATAACAGAACTTATAGCATTCAGCATGCGAAAATTTACCAATAGAAAGGGCTTTCAAGATCAAGTACTAAATAACTAGTAATATGTTAAAATTGAAATATCATTTCACCCTTCAAATTTCCTTCTCACCATTCATTTAAAAAAAAAAAATTAATCATAAATTTCCTAAGAGCGGAAGCTACCAATTAATTGATATGTGTAAGTGATAGCACCACGTGTAATTCATAACAAAATCAAATCCAAAAATGTACCAATTGAAATTGGAAAGATAGTGTAGTACTTACTGATTTTATCGATTATAAATTTATAAGGATTTTGCTTTATCAATTATGATGATAGGGAAGCTCTCCACGAAGCTGTTGCAAATTTTGGTTGTGCTCTAACTAAAATCCAATTAAGCTACCAGTTAAGTGTTTCACATGCAATAATCATGTCATGGTAACTAGTACTGATGGTGCTATTGCTATTGCTATTTCTATTTCTATTTCTATTTCTTTTTCTATTGTATGGCAGCAAAAATTTCCACAATCAATCAATCCAAAAAAGTATGTTACAATGACAACCAATCCAAATTTTTCGAGATGGATCTTTATCGACATTGTTTGGAACATTGAGTCACTGTTGGCCACATTATCGTTTCACTTTTAATTTATGGTAGTGATTGCTTACCATATATATTTACATTACACTTTAAAGTTCTGCATATTTTTTCAATTCCGATAATTATTCATTTAATTTTAATAATTATATTTAAATTTTGTTTAAATATAATTTTTTCTAAATAATAAAATTTTTAGTCATTAGAAAACTATTATTATTATAACAATTGAGTAGGAGTATGACCTATGTTAAGATATATAACTAATTTCATATGGATTAAATATAAGATATTGAATGAGTTTATATAAAATTGAGTTCTCTAACATTAATATTAATAGCTGATTTTTGATGTTATTACTCTCAAAATTATATAAATTTTCAATATTTACTAAATTATATCAGACTGAAATTTTAATTTATCTTTTAATATTTTAAATATTTTAAATTTTTTTCAATTATTTCTTTCATCGATCAAAATCAACACTTATATCCATAAAATTCTATCTAATAAATTTCTTTTTATTTTATTTTATCTTTTAATCATAAGAGGCCGACAAATCTTGAGTTGCACAACAAATAACTATATTCTTTTCTACTTTTTTGCTTATTGAAGACAACATCAAATTAAACCATATACTCCTTAGGTTAAACATTCTAAGTGAGGTATATACAGAAACCCTGATAACAAGAATGTGTTTTATATTTCTAACTATGTGAAAATGAAATAATATAATATTAGAAAAATTCAAATTAATTATTAGGTTTAGTTACACCTTACGAGTCATACAACTACCGGTAGCTAGTCAACGGGCTCTAGACTTGCCTACCCCTTGTGATAAAATAAAATCGAATAGGCTTCGATCAATTAACTCAAAGCCTATTTCATTTTAATTTTATAATTTATGAAAACTAAGTATTATTATTTATTTAATTGTTTAATTATTATGTAATTAATTGTTTAAAGATGCTTTGCTAACTTTGCTTAAAATTTATCAATAAAAATTCAAATTATATCATGCATTTTTAAATAAAATAAAAATATTAAAAGAAAATTTCATATCTACTAATATTAGACATTCTAGATTGTGTATATCAAAAAATTTTTTTTACATCAAATGTATCAATAATAAAATCAGTATTTAAATTATTTAGCTATGTTTCATATAATTTAACTTGTAATTATGAGGGTTTTTTTATTATTTTGATGGTACAGTATAATTTTTTAATAATAGTATCTGTTAAAATTTTAATGTGAAATTCGATTCCAAAAATCAATATTAATAAGATAAGAAGAAAATTCAGTAATAAGTTAACCAATCCTAAAAGAGAGATTTATATTTTCTTTATGATTGAAAAATATTTTTTATCATCAAGGTAAATATTGATTTTTCCATAATCACATTCAAATACTCTATAATAAATATTTAATTAAACTTTTGTATCAAAATATCATTCAAGCTTCTTCTTCTTCTTTTTTTCTCAAGAATTTTATACCTTAAACGTGAATTGTTTGCTTTTTTAACTGGATTAAGAAAATATATTAATATAATAAGTTAAATAATTGAATAAAAATAAATAAAAGCAATAAGCTTGCCAAAATGGACGCGCAATTAGAAAGTATTCAAGTTTCAATTAATTATTAAAAACATGAGAAGAAAAATCTAGACTGTAGCGTGGTATATTATGTGTGGTGCCCACAAACAAATTTCAACCAATGAAAAACAAGTATTTGTCGGCTCGCTGGCATCATCAAAAGCTTAGGACACGTGTATGGTGAGCAAATAGTCAAGCAGTTGACACTAGTGCAAAGACCGATGAGGGTTGTGCATTTGTCACTTCTCTATTGGTACGACTGTTTGTTATGAATGACTGTTTAAAAGCCAAAAATAGGAAAGTTAAAAAGTACTAATTAAAAAAAACCTTCATCAGTTTTTTTTTTAAATAAAATAATTTTTTAAAAATAACATTTTTATTTTTATTTTTAATAAATTTAGTTTATACTTAAATTTAAATTTCAAACTTTATAAACTGCTTAACCAAAATTAATTAATAAATTATTCATATTTTCAATAGATAAGATATCTAAAAAAATCAATTATATCAGATTGAAATTTTAATTATTAAAAATTTAAGAATAAAAATCGAACTAAAAATTTTAAATAATTATACCGAATTAAAATTTTAATTTTTTAAAATGTAACAAATTGAAATAAATAGTTTGAGAGTCATACCAAATATAACCCCAAAAAATCAAAATTTAAAATAACACTTTCTTCCTCCTCTCCCTCCCCCTCCTCCACTTCTTCTTCTTCTTCTTCTTCTTACATAGTTAATTGATATTCTATAAATTGATATATATTTAGTTCATATTATTATTATGAATTTATTAATGGATATGTATATATATAAATATAATTTGATATCAAATTAATATTCAATTCGATTTAATTATTATACTTTCATTAGTTTAATGTAGTTCTCGGTCCAAATATATACTAAGAATCATTAGCATACTTGACTAAAATTTTTGATACAATTTTATCTTTGGTCTCAAAAAATTTATAAAACAATACTAAATCAGTTTAATATTTTAATTAAATCTGTTATCCTCGAGTACCATAGTGAACCGTATGTGAAAGTATTAAAAACTCATTTGCCAAAGACAGTTTTGAACTATAAAAGAAATAATGTAAATAGTTAATCACTATTACAGTGATAGTTACAACAATATTAATCCATAGTATGATAATCACAATTAATGATGGCTTCAACTTATCACTTCAAACAATTTACTCTTTTTTTTTTTTTTTTAGGAATAATTTACTCTTGCTCTTAATTATGAATAGAAAACTAAATTTTCCTTGTCTCATAAATGTTAGAAAGTTTAATTCAGTGAATAATAATAATAATTTCCACTATATTCCAAAAATTAAAATGAGTAATTTTTAATACTCCAATCAAATAAAAAAAAATATTAGTATAAATTTTCAAAATGTTAATTTCTTAGGAAAAAAAAAACAGATTTTGTTATCTAAATAAAAATAAAGACAAAGGAAATTTGGAACTAGAAGGTGAGAGGTGTTGTTGTTGGTTAATGAAAAATGGCATGTTCATACAAATAAAAATGGCATGTTCATAGAAGTTTAATTTTGGTTTTGGATAAAGCAAACTTGAAAAAGAATGCCTAATATTAATATATTACCTTATTTGTCATGGAATAATTTGGCAATTTTCACGAGAAGCTTTTCAATTCCAATGAATGATAATAATTTTTTAATAAATAAATATTTTATCTATACATGTTTATAAGTTGATTTTTATGTGTCAATTGAGTTGAAAAATTCTTTAAAATATTTTTCGATATATATATAAAATAATTCTCTTAAAAATTAAATTTATATAAAATTATCTAGTTAATATTTTAAGTTGTTGTATTTATATATATTTCAATTAAAAATTTATATATATATATAATTTTTTTTATTTTTTAATTGACTTATAGATAATAAATTTAGTTTATATATTTTTTTTTTATATTAACATTAAAAATTTTCAAAAGATAATATTTAAATTTAATAAAAAATAATAATAATTTATATATATAATATTGAGAAAGAAATAATTAATTTTTAATTTATTATTTAAAGAAATATATATTTACTGCTGAATTATATATCTGTATATAATAATTTATATATGTCAAAATATTAAAAAAAATAAGTTAAATAAAAATATATCAACTAGTTAAAATAAATTATTGATTCTAAAATTATAAATTTTATGAGAAATTTTTTAAAATATAATTTAAAAACTATATAAACATTAATAACATAAAATACAATAAAATCATCTTAAAAATTGTTACTATATTTTGTTTCCGGCATAAAACAGTCTTTCGTTGCCAAAAGGACAAAAAATATTAAATTAATAATAAGCATGATTCTTGGGGAAATGACAGGGCGGCAATTCCTATATACGGGGAAACAAAATATTGGCATTTTAGTAAATTCGCAATAAACTTGCACATAAATTCTATTAATTAAAATTAATCAAAATTGGATCAGAACAGGTATTTAAGAAGGACGTGAGGAACCAGGATTTTCAAAATTCTTATGGGGTTGAAATTTCTAATAGAAAAGGACTTGTCTTCGATTCTCTTTTTCTCGAGAAATTTTATTTTCCTTCACCAATCACCACCACATTCATAGGTAAATCGTCTTTTTTTTTTTTTTTTTTTGCAATTTTGCTTTCTCTTTGAAAAAACGTATCTTTATTTGATTTCCATGGTTTCCGTTTCTTCCTATAGGAACCCTTTGGCTTTAATTATAACCTCATAATATTTTAGGTCATGAATCTTTAATTTCTTGGTCCAAGAATGTCATATTTTTATTTTGTGTGTTTATATATATATTTTTTCTTTTCTTGCTTGCCTTTGGAGTATGATTTGTGGATTCAGATATGAGTTTTGTGTTAATGTAGTTTCAGTACATCTTTGGATGTTGATATATATTTTTCTTTAAATTAGTCTTATTTATGGTTGTGGAAATTCTGGAGATGTTATTTCTCTTTTTGCATATAAGCAAAAATCTTGAATTGTTAATATATTGTAATAAACTTAGCAGCAAATAAACGTGTTGCTTGATTGTTTTTGGTAGTGAAATTTTGGTTTAATTCTCCATTTGTCTTGTGAAAGAAATCTATTCTCATAGATTTTTCTAATTTGATAATATATCATTGAGCATTCTTAATTTCTTAGTATTGATTTCAATTTATCTTTAGTTTTTGTAAAATAACCATGGAATTCCCAAATTATAGCAATAATAAGGAAAACTACATACAAGCACGTCATTTTTTAACATAATAAGAAGATGTTTATCTCCCATGCTATTCAAATTCTGCTATCTGTCCAAAAGGTTTATATTTGCCCATAAGTTCTATTTTCTTTGGTTATCTGTGTGGAAGAGTTCTTGCCAGATTTTCATATGATCTTTGCTTTGTCTCTTATTTCATTTGTTGCATTTTTTTATAGGAGAGACTTCTATTGGTTGTTGAAATGTATGAACTTGGACTTCTATTAATCATGCTTGCCTTTTTTTTTTTTTGGTTTCCCTTCCATTCAGGTGAACATCTCTTACATCTGTGGGTAAGAGGAAGCTTTAACCATCTTCTGCTCTGTTTCACTGCCTGTCTGCCAAAAGTTTCTCAATTCAATCTTTTCCATCTTCCTCAGTATTCTCTAGTTTCACACAAAAATTTAGGGAATGCTGAAAGATGTACTTGATATTCAGAAGCTCTTCCTCTGAGATCCACAAGGACGTAGCTCCATGTGGGCTACCTTTATATGTCCTTTATGAGACTGAACATTTAAATGATAGTGTATTTCATTTATGTGTTCAAATCCCCAGTGTGCCAAGAAAAACAGGAGCACATATCATGTCAAACCACGATGTGTGTGAAGATGGCTGAGATTTTAAGTTCTTGAGGTCAATTTCATAAATACCCATATTAGATATATCGCATTAGCAGGTATAGTAGCTTTTATTGCATTTGATATTGTAACTTGAAATGGAAAACAAAGGGCATGTATTGATGCAGAAGTATGAGATAGGGAAATTGTTGGGCCAAGGAAACTTTGCCAGGGTCCACCATGCTAGGAATCTTCAAACTGGCATGAGTGTAGCCATTAAGATAATTGACAAAGAGAGGATAATGAAGGTTGGGATGATTGAGCAGATTAAGCGAGAAATTTCTGTTATGAGACTGATTAGACATCCAAATGTTGTGGAGCTTTATGAGGTAATGGCCACTAAAACCAAGATTTATTTTGTTATGGAATATGTTAAAGGTGGCGAGCTCTTCAACAAAGTAGCTAAGGGGAAGCTTAAGGAAGAATTTGCAAGAAAATACTTTCAGCAGCTGATCTATGCAGTTGATTATTGCCACAGTAGAGGAGTCTCTCATCGTGATCTGAAACCTGAAAATCTACTGTTGGATGAGAATGGGAATCTAAAGGTCTCGGATTTTGGATTGAGTGCCCTGGCTGAATCTAAGCGACAGGATGGATTACTTCATACAACCTGTGGAACTCCTGCTTATGTTGCTCCAGAAGTGATAAACAGAAAAGGGTATGATGGATCCAAAGCCGATATTTGGTCATGTGGGGTGATCTTATATGTTCTGTTGGCTGGATATCTCCCTTTCCATGATACAAATCTGATGGAGATGTATAGAAGGATTGGGAAGGCAGACTTTAAATTCCCCAATTGGTTTGCACCTGAAGTACGAAAGCTTCTGTCAAAGATCCTGGATCCAAACCCTAGCACAAGGATCTCCATGGCCAAAATAATGGAAAATTTTTGGTTTCGTAAGGGGTTGGAACCTCGACCAATAATTGTTGAGACAGACATCAAAGAGCCAGTTCATCTGGATTGTGATTCTGTGTTTAATGTGAGCGAGAGTAGCTGTCCTATTACAGAGTCCAAGCAAGAATCTGCAAAGCCTTGTAACTTGAATGCATTTGATATAATTTCCTATTCTGCAGGCTTTGACTTATCAGGCTTGTTTGAGGAAAAAGTGAAAAAGAAAGAGGTGCGGTTTACTGCAAACAAGACTGCTTCAATCATCATCTCAAAGCTTGAAGACATTGCTAAGCATTTGAGACTGAAAATAAAGAAGAAGGATGGTGGGTCATTGAAATTGGAAAGTTCAAAGGAAGGCAGGAAAGGAGTCCTGGGCATTGATGCTGAAATCTTTGAGATCACTCCTTGTTTTCATTTGGTGGAAATGAAGAAATCGAGTGGAGATACCCTAGAGTATCAGAAGGTAATGAAACAAGAGATTAGACCTGCACTCAAGGACATTGCTTGGACATGGCAAGATCAGCAGCATCAGCAAGAACTGCAACAACTCACACAAGAAGAACACCAGGAGCTACAGCCTTCTGATGTCCATACATTGCAGGTTGCCTCATCTAAGACTACAACCTAAATATTACTATCTTATGATTAGTTTTTAATTTATTGACCTCTTTGCTGAGGAGCGTTATGATAAGAGTATAACCTAACTGCTATTAACTATGAATAGATCAACGCTTCGAGATGTATATAAGTTTATTGGCTGTGTTTAATCATATCCTTATCCAATCAGCAATGGCCAAAATCTGCAGATTTTCCTGTTTAGTTAATCTCATTTTAAATTTTATGGTTATGAAATTATCAGTGAGGTCACCAAACATGAGCTGCAGAAGCTCTTCCATTCCTCGTGGTTTTCACTTTTTAGCATGTCTGATAGTTGATTGCTCATCTTCTAAGTTTGTTCTTTTGATAGTTAAATAACTTTGGTACCATTAAATTAAAATTTATAGATTTATATAAATAATTAAAAAAATTCATCAAGTTAAAATTTAATGTCATTAAAAAACTTATTAACTTGCTTTACTATCTTATGGAAGCTTTGCATTTGTCCCCAATCATTGTTTGATGGCCGAAAGTTTGGAAATTATATTTAAAAGTTAAATGTTACTTTTAGCTTTTTACCTAAATTCAAACATTAAAAAAATTAGGAAAAGCAATAATTGTGTATGTTGGAAATAATAACTAATTGCAGGAACTGAGTTCAGATAAATGTATAAATAAGTGTTGGTAGTTACATATTATTCTTGGATAATCCTAATCTCCTCTTGTCTTGTACACGTCACGACAGGAAAGCTGGCATTTGAATCCACCCAATTTTTTTAGCAATATTGTAATATAGAAAAGGCAAAAAATCATGATAAAATTAAATGTAGGAAAACTGGTGGAAACAACACAAATAACATTGGCCTTTTGAATTCTTAACCATGAACCAATGAAAGCATTTAAAAGTAGAGATGATAATTTTAACTCGCCTCGTAAACATCAGTAAAATCTTATTTTATTTATTTTGTTTATAATGGAGTGGAATATTAAAAGACTTGTCTCAAACCTACCTCCCATATCCGTTTATATATATATATATATATATATATATATATATATATATATATATAATAGACAAAAAATAAATTAAAAATAAAAAGATTAAAATTATAATCATGAAATTTGAAAATAAAAAATAATGAAATATTTTAATGAATCATTCAATTAATAATCTCTTTTTATACTATTATAAATATTTTATATATTTAATACTTTGATTGATTTTAATTATAATAATTTGAAATTTTATTAAATCATAAATTAAAATAAAAATTCAGTTTTTTTTTAATACTATGACCAATCATGGTTTTAGATTTGGCTTGAATGGATTAATTGTTTTTTTTTTTTTTTTTTTTTTTTTTTATCATCTGTCGCATCACCACACACATATATATCAATAAAATACGAAGTAAAAAAGAAACAAATTTGCGAAAAGGAAACAACATTCATTCAGAAGAAAATGGAGGAGTTAAATTCCATCAGTAACCACCACTTGCCATGTCTAATGCAGTCCAAAATATCAATTTTATTTCTGAGAAACCCTATAAATTATTGGAATTCGACAGCAATATTTTAAGATTCCTGATGAGAGGTCGGAATGTCTAATAATTTAAAAATCTTTCAAACTGGAGAATTAAAATTTGAAAAGATAAATTTTTAGAATTGGAGAATGATGAATTATTAGAATTAATTTTTGTTGAATCTTGCCAGTGGAAAGCGTCCGGTTTCAATTTCTTCAAGACCGAAAAGCCAGCAGTTCCTGACACAAATTTTGGAAGGAAAATTTGTTAACAAGAGTTGATTTTTTTTTTCTTTAATGATTTTGCAAAAGAGAATTAGATTACATTAGGGGTCTATTTAGAATAAAAAATTAAAATTAAATTTCAATTTCAATTCTAATTTTCTGTAATTAAAATTATAATTTTAATATTTATTTCATATAAAAAATTTGAAATAAAATTGAAAAAAAAATAATGTCGATTAAAGTTAGTGAACCGGCAGCGGTAAATCGTTAGTAGTAACAGTCCGACGAACCATTATTACTGACGATAATAGTTTAGCAAGCTTTCATTGCTGATGATAATGCAATAATTTAGCAAGCTTTCATTGCTGCTGATGATGCTGAAAGTGAGAATGACCGTGATGATTAAAGAGAATAATAGTGATAATTATAAAATTATAATTCTTATAAATTGAGAATAAAATTATTAAATTATTTTTTTAATTATATTATAATTATATAAAATTATAAATAAAATTTTAATTATAATTCTAAATAGTTGTCAAATTAAAATTAAAAATTTTAATTTTAATTCCATTGATTTGTCGAGTGAAGCTGAAGGCTATCTCATTGCCTTGGCTCTCAGCAATGGGTTAAAGCAAATATAGGATAGCACACATATCGATATGGCTAATACTACTTGTGCACATTTTCATGAACTTGTAATAGGCAAGCAGCTAGCTATTTATATTATTTCATGCATTCTTGCATTTTTCGACAAATCAACGGACCAAAACTTACTTAAATGCACCCTGACATGATGCATGCAATAATGTAAAATCCGAGTACCATTAACGTCCGAGCATGAAAATGACTACACCCTTGAAAAAGACCTCTAGAACCAAAGTTTCATGTAATGAATTGAAACATTGAAATGCAAACTTTTAATGTCATGCCAATGAGGCGAATAAAGAGTATTTCAATTTCAATGATAGTTTAAATAGTGTGTTTTAATCAGGGTGGAGGGGGTCTCCGAACCATGGAAAACTGAAAACCTAAAAAGAAGATGAGAAAAGGATATTATCTTATTAACGGAAGTGTCAGGCGTTAGTATCATTTCATTTCATTGAGAGAACATCCATTCAGATGAAAAGATAAGCAACTATCAGGAGGAATAGCTCCATTCTCAAAAGAACAAATTTTCCGCAAAATGGGGACGCCCCCTCCCCCAAGCAGAACATGTTAAAAAGCTTTAAATTTGTATGACACCTAGCTGTTACCTGATGCACAAGTGAATGCATGCCTCGTATATTCCTATCCATGCTAACGAAGTAAAATCAATCTCCCTTATAAAGAAGATGCGGAAGATACAATCCCGTTCAGTATTCTAAACTCTCCTACAAATGAGGAAGTTTCCCTCTTCTGAACAGGAGCTGTACTTAGGTCCCTCATACTGTTACTCCTTTTTTTTTTTTTTCTAATCAAATTACCAATGCGACTGTACATCTGGGGTTGGGAATAAACCCCCAATATTGGGCCTCATAATAGGTGTCTTCCCAAAACTTTCTCCTGAACCTTGCACAGTCCAGTCCTTCCTGCCAAAGAAAAGAAAGAATAACGCTATCAGGTCAAATTAAAGAGAGCAATATATGGGGCACAAATCATACAGCCCCATAAAGGGACAGCCAGAACCGGTGAAGGGGAATGCCCAAGACAAGCATATCATGGCATCTGCCAGATTTGGCAAGACAAATAGAATAAAGATCAAAGAAGCATATCACTGTAAAAAATTTCCTGCTAATATGGGTATTTGGACATACCCAAAACATGCACACACTTCAAATGATAATGTGAATTTGAACATCCAACTTGTTCACAATGGATGAGAACTCATCAAAACCAAGAATTTAAATGTTAAAGAAACAGTTAGGACTTTCAGAATAATTAACTCAAGTCAAAGGGGAGAAATGGACCAAAAACTTTTAGATAGTTTCATATAGACAGCACCTAGAGATTGTTCAACAGATTCAATTAATATCTATCAAAAAATAGTTTCCAGGCTAAATCAGGAGGTTTGGCAATGATGACTGAAGAATAGAATTGGCCTGAACTTCTTAATGGATTATTTGTTTTACAGAATATTCTACTTCAAAATAAACAGGTCTTTATCAATTGATATTTGTCTCTCCCTGTGCCTCAATAAACCATAAAGGTTTTCTCAATTGGAAACTATTCAGAGCACATGTATGAATTTTTAGTTATTGTATCAAGTGAAAGATGTTGATTTAACAGTTGAAAATTCATGCACACAGCAAGAACCTAGAGTGCCCCACAAATCATTATCCTTCCTAAACTTTAGTAAATCATGACCAGGGATTTATGGGCTTCAAGCCATCATGTTGGCCCTTAGGCATCACATAGTCAACCACTGGCATTTAGCTGTCTCATAGTTTCAATCAAAGCCATGTACTGCATTTCAAATACTTGGGCAACACAAGATGCAAGGGTCAAAATTGTAGGTGCGTCTCGTGGCTTCAGACCTTCAGGTAGTTCTTAACTAACAATCCTACTAGCTTATATCTTAAATAAATTTCACTAGAAGACACTTTTAGTCAAGATTGCAAAAGCCAATTCCTGATAGATTTCAGATCATGGAACAGTAACTATGCCAAAATCTTATCTTTACCAAGCTTGTTGAGAATCACAACTAGAAGAGATGGAGGGTAAATAAGCATTAAATGGAAGGAAAAGGATACAACTACACCGCTTCAAAAACAGCAATCAGGCATCCAAAAATAAAACCTTCATAACAAAATGTTTGGGTGAAAGGCAGCACCCTTGATAGACACTCACTTTAAAATTAATGCTAACACAATAACTAACATCGATATACATACACAGCTACGTGCATGTTCAGTGCTGACCTGTCAAACTCGGTAAATCAATCTGCATGCACGGGCAGAAAAATTTGACATGAAATACTACTTCAGGGTTATCAGTTGGGTGAAAGGTAAGTATCCCTCCAATCCAGAAGAAGAAAAAAAAAGAGCTACAAAATATATATCTGCATGACAAAATTTTAGGGTAGTTCTATGCCAATACCATAAACTATGGGCAGGTATTAGATTTTTGGCATGAAAGGAACCATAGACATTATCAAAGTCAAGTAAAAAAGCATATATTGATATTACGATGATTAATAAGGAGTTGTGCAAGTGAATTGGATGAAATCCTTGGAAGGAGAAGGGAATAAGTGGAGCAATACATACTGCTGAGTCAAACTGAATTAGGATATCAAAAGAATAGCTAGCAAAAAGATTATAATGCAACCAACTGGCACAATAGTCAAATCTATCTCAGTAAGGTTATCTTAATGGACCTTTGATCAATCTCTAAATGTTTTGTCAATGGCAAAAATCAGATGAAAGTTGTCATGTTATCCCATGTGCAAAACCAATACACCAGGCAAGTAATTGACATAAAAGAGGTTCCTATGGTGATTCACTCACTTGGACCAACAATTGGCTGGAGACAGCTCAAAAGAATGGTTGGTTGCAACTCCAGTAGGACTGCCATAAATCATTTCATTCTGAGTACTCTCCTCCTGAGGTTTCAGAGAGAAATGACTTTCACCAGCTGACAATGGTGGAAAAAAAGCATTCTGTAACCAGGGATCATTATCACTTGAACCAGTGACTGGACTAAATGCTGCACTATTCTGGCTATTGCCCAGATAAATCTTCTGCGGAGAATGGGTGCCAGAAAGGACCTGGTCATCCTTAGTAAAAAGCGAAGCCATAGTTTTCTGAGATGAAGGCTGCAAGACATCTTCCTTGGTTGATCTGCTTAGTTCAGGAGGTAAAAGCCAGCTTCCTGGGCCACCAACCAAACCCAAACCATCTTGACCAAGAGGAGAACTGATCCACATTTGCCATGTTCCTTTCTCATTCACATGTGCATCATCCACAGGCATACCGTGCAAATCCTGACCCTTAGGATTAGATGGGAACCGATTAGATCCATTATGCTTTTCATCAGCAATTCGTAGTCGAGACAATGGAGACTCAATTGGAGATGGCTTGCTCACTTCAGGTGATGCAGATAAATTCTTCAAAGCATGAGGCCTTTCTAATCCTATGTCTGATGCAAAACCAGTCCCTAGGTCCAACTGAAAATTATCAAGTGATTCTGAAACAGGCCCAAGCAATGATATTGGATCAGGAACATAACATGGATCTTCAAAAAGCTCAGATTCCTCAGGCATAAATTCATGATGCTTTTCAACACGAGAAAAAATAGATTCAATGGGAGGTGAGAAACCTAAACTACTGCTACTAGAAACATTTGGATATGTAGTTGATAGAGTAAATGGTGATGGAAGCCCAAAATTTATTGGATTGTCAAATGATTGTAACGATGACGACTGCCCATGTAACTGTGGACTTTGAACTTCTGCTTGGGGCTTTGAATTTGGCCTACTGATGACATTTGCACTCGAGGATGAAGAAACAGAAGATGTAAGAGTGAATAATTGCTGCCATGATTTTTTAGGCGCTGTCCTTGGTTGTGGTTCTGAGAGCACCTGTCATGAATAAGTAAACATGTAATTCTGATTTTCTTGTAAATGCAGTCAAGGTACATCAGCATTGTAAAAAAAAATCGTCAAACTTAACAACATTATCATAACGAGACTGTTAACTTGCTTATCAAAATAAGAGTGTGAAGCTAACCAACAAAGGGAGAAATTTTTACATAAAAAAAGCTACGGTTGGAATTCAAAATTTAGGTCAAAACTTAGCAAATTTGACTCAAATGTCATTTAATACAAAATTAGTATTGCAAAACAGTACATCCTTCCAAAATTACTTTTGAAAAATGGTCATATCAAACTTTCAGGTGAATTTACAACTGACACAAGCACATCATGAGGATATTCTGAACAAAGGATGAAAGAGTGATTTAGCACACTTTACTCAGGCCACCAGTAAACATCCTAAAAAAATAGAATTTGCAATGAGACATGCAGCAAGACAACTTACAGGACGGTTCGCGTTTTTATCATCTCCATTCACATTTGATTTCCCAGCAGGGCGCTCAGGTGGACATATATCCCTCCAATGGGCATGGCCATGATCTGCAGAATTGTTGAACTTGTTTTCCTTCGAAATATTGGCAGGAGAATTAGCAGTCTTTCCAAAGAAACCACTTCCATTAAAAGCTCTAGAGGAAGACAAAAATGTACCCCTCATTCGATCCAGATACCTAGTTCCAGCATTTGCATGGCTGTAACTGCTTGCAGATGGATGCTTTATTACATGTCCTGATTCAAAGCTGTGGTCCTTCACACTGTCCGTTCCTGATTTCTGATGTTCCCGACATTCATTTTCACTCTTCTTCTCTGAGTCCCGTTTCCACTCACTTTCCTTGCCTGCTTTCTTTTCCAACTCTTCGGCATCAGAATTACTCTTACTAGACCCCTTATCTTTTTCTTTCTTTCTTTCCTGACGTTTCTTTTCTGCTTCCTTCTTACTATCTTTCTCCCTTGTGGGTGGTGAACATTTGCTTTGATCTTTCTCAGCCTCCATTTTCTCATCCCTCAGCCTCCTGCGTTCCTCTACCAATCTTGCAACCTCCTCCCTTTGCTTTCTTTCTTCCTCCTCCAAAAGCTCCTTCTCTAACCTAGCCTGTCTTTTCTCTTCAGCTTTTCTTCGTGCTTTTTCTCCTTTACTCTCATGATAACTTGCCCCATTCTCACTCCTCTTGGTCAACATTCCCCTATGATCCCCATCAGAAGAAGCATCCTCTGATGAACTAATTCTAAAAATCTTTCTCCAAATCCACCTAATGCTCAAGAAAAAAGAAGTCAACAACTTGCAAGCAAAAATTACAACACCTGAATAAGATTTCTCAGCCAAACAATTCTCATCGCCTCCAAAAATCCCACTACCATTTTTCCGCCAATAGTTAGATTTCCCTGCAATTGACCCACTAACCCAATTACCATTTTCTAACCAATCCTGACTGCACATCCATCCATTATCAGACCATGCCTTGCCATTCAATATCTTTCCACCTTTGCCAACCAGATCCTTAATAATCCCAGAATTAGACATCCCCATTCCAGGAGGTACAGGCAAGTCTAAAACTGGCCTCTTGGAAATATGGCCACAATAAGAACACATAAATCTACCACCACCTGGATTCTGATCCCTATATGGAGTCAAGCAATTTCTGCACCTCCTTGTAGCAGTCTTTCGAAGCTTCTGCAGTTCAATTGCTTCAAACCTTTTTCTCTCCCTCAATCTTGCATTTCTACGCACACGCCAAGCAGACAGCTGGGGCATCAAAATCTCATACCAAAAGAGAGTGACCAAAAGCACAAAAACACAAGCGAGCCTGGGTGAGGTTAT
>CANXYC011017401.1:0-12373 GCA_948193065.1 Aleurites moluccanus | reverse complement strand
GGATAGTCGGTGCCATCGAAGAATGGTGGTCTCACTGTTGACCCTCCTTCAAGAATATTTGAAGCTTGTGTTGCCATTGATCTTTGCTCCAAGATGATTAAATCTTTTCAAGAGATGTGGAGACAAGCTCTGATACCAATTATTAGTCCCTTTGGCAACCAAGAGGGGGGTGAATTGGTTGACTTTAAAAATAATAACCAATTAAAAATATGATGAAAGAAGGGAAGAAGAAAATCAACACAAAGGTTTAAAGTGGTTCGACCAAAAATGAGCCTACATTTACTTCTCAAGATCACACTTGAGTATTTCACTACCTTTGATCCTTTTGCAGGTTCAAGATCAAACCTAAGTGTTTTGGTTCACACTTTAACCTTATATAATGTGTTTTTCTAAAACTAGGTTCACACACAACCTTTTACAATAAATAGAAGTATAAACTGATTTTTGCACAATAAATATGAATGATCTAGCAATAAATGATTATGAACTTGTTTAAAGGTTGTTTTCCTTTCATTTAATACAAATCAACTCATATTTATAGTCTTGAGTGAAGAAAGAGTCGTTTAGACTCATTTTCTCGCAAAAAATTCTCCTGAAAAATCGCTTCAACGGCTATTTTACAGGTGAGTCACGCCCGCGACTGACTTCACTCCTTTTTGGCTCCAAGAATATTATATTTGAATTTTTCAAGTCGCGCCCGCGACTTATTGCGAGATCCAACTTCAAACTTTGTTGAACTTTTTCACACCTGCGACTGAGCTTGAACAATCCTGTGAATTTATCTGGTCACACCTGCAACTGAAGAATGTCACACCCGCGACTGAATCACACTGTTCAATCTTAAGCTAATGGATGTTTTGAATTATCCAAACTTTAATTTCACGCCTGTGAATCATTCTGTCACACCCCCGACTTCGATTAGTCGAACCCATGACTAACTTGTGTCACGCCCGCTACTGGATGGACGCTGTTCACCTTGAAGCTACTGGATGTCTTGAATTATCCAGACTTTAATTTCACGCCCGCGACTGTAAATTGTCGCGCCCGTGACCTGAAGCTTTTTAAGACTATGATTGGATTTGTCACACCTGTGACCAAGCTTGTATCTAGAGTCGTACCCGCGACTACAACTGGTCACACCCGCAACTAAGCAGCATCCTGCAATACTTCAGAGAAATTCTGAGAAATTCTTGCACATAATCAAACAAACTTATTAGTCCAATAATTTGGTGTTTGTAACCATCAAAATAAGTATGAAGAAGACCTTAAGGTCTAACAATAACTAAATCAAATTTTTCTTAATTGGCTCTCCCTTCTCCCTTCTTATTCAATATTCTTTGTCATAAGTGGTTCATTTCTCTTTGATTTCAAACTGCCGATAATAACCATCCATACCGAGAAAACTGTGTGTCTCAGTCACATTAGTCGGTCGTGGCTAATTAGCAACCCCTTCTACTTTCTGGGGATATATCTTAATACCCTCTTTGCTAACAATGTGGCCCAAAAAACATACTTTAGTAAGCCAAAATTGGCACTTTGATAGTTTAGCATATAATTTGTGCTCCCACAGTGTCTGTAATACTGTACTCAGATGCTCTGCATGCTATTCTTCACTTTTAGAATAAATAAGAATGTCATCGATAAATACTATGACAAACTTATCCAAATAATCCTTGAAGACTCGGTTCATTAAATTCATAAATGTCATAAGAGCATTCATTAACCCAAATGGCAGCACAAGAAATTCATAATGTCCATACCGGGTCCTAAAAGCTATCTTAGGTACATCTTCCTTCTTAATCCGCAACTGATGATACCTAAACCTCAAATTAATCTTGAAGAAGTGACTTGCTCCCTGCAACTGGTCAAATAAATCGTCAATCTGTGGCAACAAATATTTATTCTTAATAGTCACCTTGTTCAACTATTTGTAATCGATGCACATCCATAATGAACTATCTTTCTTCTTTTCAATTAGTACTGGAGCACCCCATGGTGAGCTACTCGGCCTGATAAATCCCTTATCCAATAATTCCTGCAATTGCACCTTCAACTCCTTCATTTTTATAGGTGCCATCTAATAAGGAGGAATGGATATTGTATCACTTAAATTTCAAACTCAATCTCCCTTTCCAAGGGTGGCCTTGACAAATCCTCGGGAAAAATATCAAGAAACTCTTTGACAATAAGGATCTGATCAATTTCTATCAAAGCCTTCTGAATATCTACCACTTGTGCTAAGTAAGCTAGATATCCTTTCTTTAACATTTTTCTAGCCTGGATAGCCGAGATAAGCTTAATCCCTATCTCCCTCTTTTCATCCTGATATTCAAATACTTCATCCCTTATAGCTGAAACTTAATCTTCTTTTCATAATAGTCGATTATTGCACGATGAGCTTTTAGCTAATCCATTCCTAATATAATATGAAGCTCAAGCACAGGTAATTCCACTAGATTAGCATGCAAAATTTTATCCCCAATCTCTACTTCACAGCCAAGGTAAAAATATTTTACTTATACACTATCTCCTATAGGTTTGGATATCTCTAGTGGAAATGTCATTAATTGCCTCTCCATTTTCAATTTAGGTGCAAACAAAAGTGATACAAATAAGTGCGTGGCACCCAAATTAAACAATATTTGTGCTATTTCATTTTGTACTAGAAGCATACCTGTCACTAAATTGTCTTTTTTATGTGTTTCCTGGGGGTTCACTATAAATACACGTCCTTGACCTCTTCCTGCAGAGGCCTGGCTACTACTCTGACCCTGACTTCTGCCTATGCCTCTGCCTGTAATCTCTCAATTACCACTCTGACTCATCTTTACTGTTAGCTATGAAGCCGTTGTAGCTATCTACTTCTCACTCCATATTGGGAAATTTTTTATGAAATGCCCTTGTTGACCACAATTGAGGAAGGACCAGTTTGTCATCGATACTCTCCTCTGTGTCTTCTACCACAATTATAACATACTGGTACACTGGGAGTTTAGGACACAGGTCATTGATGAACCCTGAGAATACCCTGATGCTGACTGTACTGGGGCACACTTTCCTTGACCTCACCTTCATTGTCCACCTATTTGTGATCTCTGTTCAGCTTTGTATAATGTTTTTGTTTGCTTTTATTGGAAACTTCCTTCCCCTTTTCTTGTCTGTGCACTAGATCCTTATTTTTTTTCCATTCCATTTTTGCCCTTTCTTCTTTGTACTTTTCCTCCATTTGATTAGCTTTATCAATAATTGTTGTCAGTGAAGTGAATTATGTAGGTAACAAGGCATTATATACTGAAGCATGCAATCCCCTTCAGAATATGCTAATCAAATAAGCCTTTGTAGGTGCTATTCTGGTGGTATATCTGCCAGTCAAATAAATTCATCAACATATTCTTCCATACTTCTGTTGCCCTACTCTAACTGTTCAAATTGAATAATTATTTTCACACCCTTTGTAAGAAATTCATCTAGCAACGCCTTTCTAAATTGGGCCTAGGTAATAAGATGATCACTGTATAACTGGGGCTCTATATGTTTAAAAAACCAAGTCCATGAGAATACTCAGATGTTGACTGTACTGGGGCACCCCTTCATTGACCTCACCTTCTCTGTCCACCTGTTTGTGATCTCTGTTCAGCTCCGGATACTGTTTTTGTTTGCTTATGTTGGAAACTTCCCCTTTTCTTATTTGTGCACTAGAACCTCCTTTTCTTTTCTGTTCCTTTTTTGCCATTTCTTCTTTGTACTTTTCCTCCATCAGATTAGCTTTATCAATAATTATTGTCAGTGAAGTGGATTATGTATGTAACAAGGCATTATATAATAAAGCATGCAATCCCTTTCTGAGTCTGCTAATTAAATTAGCCTTTGTAGGTGCTATTTTGGTGGCATATCTGCTCAGTCGAATAAATTCATCAATATATTCTTCCATACTTCTATTGCCCTGCTCTAACTATTCAAACTAAATAATATTTATTGTTTTCACACCCTCTGTAAGAAATTCATCTAGCAACACCTGTCTGAATTGGGCCTATATAAGAGGATGATCACTGTATAACTAGGGCTCCATATGTCTAGAAAACCAAGTCGATGCCTTTTCTTTCAACAAAAACCCAACCAACTCAACTGCTCGTGCATCAGAACACAGTAACCTCCTTACAACTTTCTTAATATACCCCAAAAGTCTATGGGTTCATCCCCTCTATCACCCTTAAATTCTGGTAAATTCAACTTCAAAAAATTAAACAAGCTTACGCTACCTTCATCTATAGTATGATGACCCTCCTGAATAACAGGCTCACCAGGAACAACTGCAGGTGGTGCTAGTAATGGTGGAGCAGGTACAGTTGGTACAGCAAGAGGAGGCACTGCTAGTGGTGCTGGTGAAGGCATTGCTTTCCTTTCTCATCTCAATTTTTATAATTCTCGATGTAACTCCATCATCCCTTGCATCATCTCCAGTCTCCAGGGATCCTCATCACCTCTGGTATCCTCTGTTCTACATCAGGATCGGAGAGGTTCTTCTATTTACTCCCCAACCAATGACTTATTTGAGGCCAACTCAGTGTCTCTGCTAAGTTCCTTGATTTTGTCATGTTATGATTCTATAACACATTCTGGCCCCCTTTCTGACATCTCAGTCACTATAAAAAAGAAATAAAACAACAGTTTAGTATGGTACAATATCGTAAAATATACATATATATGACGAATACAATAAAAGATGAGACATGAATTCCTAATGCTCCGTGGTTTATCTAATGTCTTATAAACAGTGTATCAATATACTGTTCATATAACCCTAAGCTCTGATACCACCTTTGTCACGTCCCATATTTGGGGCTTAACGGTCCTTGGATGCAGGAATAGCCCATGATTACCGACACCTATAGAACCCTTATCACATCTCACAATCTTAAACAAATATAGTAATAATCATATTCATTACCATCTATTATTCATTCATTAACCATTATTAAGTCAACTCATTATATTTAATATAAGCATTACTAATAGTCTAATATATATATATATATATATATATATATATATATATATATATATATATATATATATATATATATATCAAAGAGAGTGAATCCCAACATAAGTAGCATTAGTGAATTAAACATACAGATTGTAGAACTCCCCTCCGATGATATTTCACTAAACAATTCCTCAAATAGCAGATCTTTCATGACGTAAACCACTAACAATATGATTATTGAAGCTAATTCCACATTGTTGAAATAAATTTCCGAGAAGTAAAGATTAGAAAAACAATGGAACAAGTTAAAAGAAAAACCTGCGGCAGAGTTTTACGCCTTTTTTGTGCAATTTCTCTTAGTGCACTCAGTAGAGGTTCCAATCCAGGAAGAATTTGTCTGAATAGCAAGGCCCTAAAATATACAAGATGACAAAATAAGGGGTGATAGAGGATTCAGTAAATTGATCCATCTCTTTTATCAAATATAAAAATGAAACACTCAGATAAATCCATGCACCTAGGACCAAAAGGAAGTCTTGAAGATGAATATTTCCCAGTAAGCATTCCAAGTCCCAAAGGACTATACGCAATCAAGCGGATTCCTAGATAGTCGCATACATTCTTAATTTCCATCTGATCCTTTCCCATGCTTAGCAAAGAAAATTGCACCTGAGGTGAGATCTTGAATGTAAGATTGTGGTAATAGATATGCAAATAATCTTCAATAAGCAATACAATGATGCTTCCACCATTAGTTTTATAATAAGGAAAATACTATGCACATTTAGAGAATCACATAATGTTTACAAGTATTCAGCATAGTAGTGACATCAATAGATATACTATGGTGAGACATGCTTTCTATGGTGGCAGTTAATCTTGTCTACTAGGTCATATCATACGTCTTGAGATAATGCAAAATAATACCTGTGCTGAGCATAGGGGTACTCCTCGGGCTTTGAGGTAATCATGTATTTTTACAAGTTGCTTTGGTCCATAATTGCTCACTCCAACAGCTCGAACTAAACCCTAAATAAAGTCATTCATGAGTTTAAACGTATGGATTATGGAAGGGCATTTAGAAGTTTTAAGGACATTTATAAAACTATTGAGAAGGATCAATTATAAGAACAACAAATATGCATTTGTACATAAAAATAACTATTAATTTCTCTTATTTAACTTGTGTATCAATAATTCTCTATTTTCTCTTTTCATTTTGCATTTTTTTTTTTCACTCAACAGTTCAAATTTAAATTTACTTGTAAAATATATTAATTGGTCTCCATACTCATAATTTCAGATTAAAACTATCCATAAAAAGCGTAATTTCTATGATTTGAAAATAAATTATGGTAACCTTCTCATACATTGCCACTAAACCATCCCAGAGAGATAACTCTTGCAGAGGAGCATAGTTTGCAGTTGACCAGTGCAATTGACCAATGCCTATTTGCTCAAGCTGCAACCTTTCCAATGATGCCCTGGAAAACCATTCTTTTATCAGATTTATCATAGAACAGACGGTTTTGAATTTGATATTTGATAGGAGGAAAACATTGTATGGAAGTTTAAATAGAATAAATTTTGCCCACTTCTAAGTTTTAGTCAGTTCTACCTGTTAACAGTGAACAAATTAACAGGTAGAAGCAGAAAATGTCACTAGCAATTAGTTTGGCATCACTGAGTAGATAAATCAATACTTCTTTTACTGGTGATGCATTGTGAATGAATACGAATCTTGATCTTTTTCTTGACAATATCTGAGTCTCTCTTCTCTCTCAGTTTCTAATTCTCATGCCATTATCCTTTTCTTCTCTATTCTACCTTTCCAATTTCTTTTCTAATCTTTCTTGGAGAATTGCATGCATCAATTCACATCAGAGCAAGTCCTGGTGCCTGCTAACCATTCATCTTGTAACGTCTACCTTTCCATTTCATCTTTATCAGTTTCTCCATAAATCTCACGGGCAATTTTTTTTTTGTATCAAACTTTCAAGATTACTACATACTATCCTGATAATCACTTATTTCTTGGATGGATTTGTTGATTGCACAAATAGCTTAAAGATTCCCTTCAAGCACTACTGCGTCAAATTTTCTTCTGTTCACTCCATTAATTCCACAATATTTGAAACTTGCATTTCCTACACCTTTAATTTCTTCTAAGTTTTCATATCCCCAATCTAGTGCCTGAAGCTTCCTCAAAATAGCACAAGAATACAACAGGTTCGCAATTCAAATTTTCTTACCAAAACCAAAAAAAGAAATGATACTATTCACCAGTAGCCATCTCAGTCATAGAAGGAACAACGTGTTATGCTTGTGGCGTCTTGATTTCCAATTTCAAAGCACCATAAACCATTTTGATGTTCCAAAGTGTCTGACATGGAAGAAGAATTGCATTTAAAGGTATTATAGAAGTAGAATTCAAGGAAACTGAGAAACAAGAAAATCAAGAGAGCATCGACGATCTGGAAATGATAATCAAGAAGCTTTTGAAGTGTTAAGGTCAAGGAGGATGAATTGGGAATGCAACAGTATTGAGGATAATAGAAGAAGAAAAGTCTATTCAAAGAAAAGCCAGCAAGCTCAATATTGCAAGAAGTGAAGAAGACACAATGCTCGGAAGCAATTTAAGGCAATTTGATCTTAAGTCATAAATAATGAAGAACATATCACTGCTTTTGATAGTAGTCCAAGAAATTGAATGATCTGAAAGGAAATGATACATTTGCTACGGGTTTCTTCCAAACTGAAGAATTTACTGAGGCTGAACCAATTCAGATTTTCAAAGATGTTAATCGTAGCATGAAAATTGAAGAAACGGTAAGAAGAATTAAGCAGTAACACAATAGTATAAATAGGCTGCAAATGCAATTCAAGAATCTGCAGAGTGCACAATTTACTAATGTATATATATATATATATATATATATATATATAGCATAATTGAAGAAATTTTGTGGATAGAAGAATTATGTTCCAAATACAGCCTCTGAAGAGGAAAAACTGTTACTTTGAAGGTTAAAATGCAATTCATAAAAACTTCAAGGGAAGTTTACCTGCAAGCTTGGACAAACTGCCGTGGTGTTAGACGCCATGGATATGCAGCAAACTTTGTAGCAATCACAATGTCATCTTGCATCCGCTTGCCTGAGAATACAATCAATCCAAAGATTATTTCATTGTCTATCTCTCAAATAATCCAAAACCCGTAAAAATCCTGACCTGGAAATTCTTGAATGAACTTGCCAATAAGCCTTTCGCTCTGCCCATTTAACCTGCCAGTCCCATAAGAATCAGCAGTATCAAAGAGATTGATTCCACTGTCCAAAGCAAAATTGAAAGTTTGTTGAAGATCAGTGTCCATTGATTCTTTATAACCCCACAAGAGCTGATTCCCCCATGCCCATGTCCCAAACCCCATT
Organism: Aleurites moluccanus; assembly: GCA_948193065.1. NCBI lineage: Eukaryota > Viridiplantae > Streptophyta > Magnoliopsida > Malpighiales > Euphorbiaceae > Aleurites > Aleurites moluccanus. Next base: position 3,955 of record CANXYC011017401.1, on the reverse strand, counting down.
GGAGACACAGTCAATGGACCCATCCTCATCTGCCCATCACCATAATTTTTAAATGAATACGCATATTCAGATATATGTTTGTATGTATCTACAGAGAATTGGAGATATTCATACATCACCTTTTGCCATGGCCAGAAAGAAGGCAATTTGAAAGACCTGAAGGGTGATAAAGATGGAGGGGGAGATGAATTTGAAGAGCAAGAACAGTTAAAAGGCCTGAAGGGCGTTGAGATTGCAAATGCCATTTTTACTCCTTTGAGCTTCTTGTGCTTGCACATTTGAAAGAGTTGCTTTTCAGGCCTTTGGCCATATGCATATGTGGTCAGGAATTCTTTTTCATTTGTGGATAATAGGATAGTAGTATATTTGTCAAAACACTATATATACACACACAAACATGCCTAATTATAATTGGTTGAAATTGAGTTCTAATTCAATTTTATGAATGTATTCAGTTATTTTTAATCATGTTATTTAATTTTATTTACTTATTAATGATTGATTAATGTCTATTGTCATTAATTTGAGAATAAAAAAATTAGTAATGTTGCCCTTATTAATCGAAGTGTAAATCTATCGAAGTATTCTTCTTTTCTCATAATTTTCTATTATATCAAAAGAAAATCGAGAAAAGCTTTTTCAAATAAACGTTAAAAAATTAAAAAAATTATGTTTATTATTCTATATCGTGCTAGAAATTTATGTTATATTAGTTAGCTTGCCCGCGATGTTGTGAGTAAGTATTTAAATAGTATAAAATTATATATAAATTATGATAAATAAATTAATAATAAAAAAAAATTATTATTTATAAGTAAAATATTTAAAAAATACAACATTTTATATAATATAATTTATTAGCTATTATATAATAACAACATCCTTGACATAAAAGATAATTTAATAATATTTTTTTAATATCATTCTGAGTTCTTATATAATATAATTTGTGTTGACTCTATAATGATTTTGATAATGTGATTAAAATCAAAACATGTATTTAATTGAGTATTTGATGATATTTAAGTTAATTTAATTTGAGTTATTTGAAATATTATTTCAAACAAGTTTTTACGCTCGTGAATAAAATTTCAAGGCTGTGAATGTGTTTCACGATCGTTACTTGTCATCATGCCCGTGATTAATTTAAAAATGAATTTTGGTTTAGAGACACAAAAAGATTTTTTAAACCCGTGAAAAATAATTTACGCTTGTGAACGACTTTCATGCCTGAAAATGGTTTGAAAATTTGAAAATGGCACAGAAGATTTCAAGGCCGTGAAATTTGGTTTAAGGCCGTGTTACGACTGTAAGTACTTTTTACGACCATGAGTACTTTTCACGCCCGTGAATCGGTGATTATCTATCAATGTCACGTCTGATTTGTTTTTAAATATAGTCGGCGGAAAAAAAATTTGAAGGCAAATCTTGCATTTAATGCAACCAAAATGGTCACATTTAATCACCATTCATTGAAGATGATAAATACATGAAGATTTGAAAATCAAATAAGTTTTGGAGCTAAAAATCTAAGTGATATTGAAATCCTAGTGCTCTTACTCTGTTTTTAAAATTTATGAACTTTTTGAGTTTTATTTCTTTATTATTAGAGTTCTTACTAGTTTTTGCTAGTCTTAACTATTTATACTTCATTGTATATCATTTGAATAGCCTTGTATAAGTTTAGATAAACTTATAAATCTTTATCTCTGTTATTGAGAGTAAAAATCTGAATTGTAGCTCAATGTATATAGGGTGAAATTCTTGAAATCTATTGCATTGGATTTGGGTGGCGCACCAGATTCTAGTGAAATCTTAATAACAGGTTGATATGGAGAGAAGTGGACGCAGGAGAAGGAATTTGGCTCCGAACCACTATAAATTGGCTGAACTTTCATAACTTCTCTCTTTTAATATTACTTGCTATTTACATTTTGCATATAAGTTGTGTATTTTTTTGAAGAATTTTTAAACTTTTATTCACCACCATCTAGGAGTATTGCCATATTAGTGTTCACAATTGGTATAAAAGCTTCTGCTCTAGTTTATATAAAATCAAACGATTTTTAGAGCTTATAATCTTATTTCTATGGGTTAAACTAACACAACATCTGAGGAAGGCCAATGCAACACTAGGCCACCTTTGTTCAGAGGAGTAAACTACAATTTATGGAAGGTGAGGATGAGAATCCACATTCGATCCAAAGGATATGATGTAATACCCTAGAAAAGTCTACCTTAATTGAATGCTTTTATTCTCAGTATTTGGTTTGAAATCATCGAAATAACTAAAAATAATTTTATAGACTCAGTTAGAACGCAAACGAAATACTTTTCCGAAAAACGTCGGTGTTGATAACGCTTCTGAGAAAATAGCAGTCCGGTCAATAGATAAATTTCTGATTCTGACTAGGAGTAAAAAATCATATATATGCATGTGTAATTATGGTAAAAATAAAGAGATGAAAAATATTTAGGAACACTGAAAAAGTAAGTGATGCCAAAACTGTAAATAAATAAAACTTTAGGGGTATAGTGGAAATTGGACTATCTGAGTTTCAGAATGGCTCTGAAACTATTTTATAATAAAGTATAAATAAAAATAAGATTTTTGAATTTTCACTTTGAAATTCAAATCCCAACAAAATTGTCACGACCCACTTTTAGGCCTCGACGGTCTTAGGGCACGGGTAGACTTAAGGTCACCGGAAACCCGTAGAACTCATTAACAATTCATTTATCAATCATTAAATCAATATTAATTCATTAATCAATACTTAAATCTCATTTATTACTTACAAATTTTACATAAATTTTGCCAGAGTCCCCTTTGAAATTTTAACCTTAATCCCGACCCAAAATCGGATCTTTTATAAATTACACAACCTGTACTAAATTTTTTTTACACTCCCAATAATTTGTCATTCTTATACCCTCAACTTCACAATCAATAATCATACATGGCACTTCTAAATTTCTTTTAAAACATATAAATATTATTTTAGCATTTTCAGTACCACTATCTCTATCACTTCACTGTCATTGTCATTATCAATCATTATACATTACACATTACAATTTTTAATGCCACTGAATTGTCAATTATTTCAATGTTCATACATTATTATAGTACTCAATCATCTAATTACATTTAGTACCATAGAGCTCTATGAGTTGACACTTTTGACTTTTAGAAAATAAAATTCTACCTCGATGAACTTGGCATTCTAATTCGGAGAAGAAATTGACTTGAAATCAACCTTCACTATCTCATTCCTGTAAAAATTATAAACCACAATAGGGTGAGTATATAAAAAAAAAAATACTCAGTGAGCATGTATACATCATTAAATATGAGACATAAGGATATGGTAATAAAAATATCAATGGTAAGCAATAAAATATAAGTTTGGAATCAATGATCAGGTAAACAATAATCGTATCATGTAGATAAGACAGATAAAGGGTATGGACTATATGTAAACGTACAGTCTCCAGTAGTATCAGTATGGACTATATGCGAACATACAGTCTCTAGTAGTATCAGTATCAGTAAGCATAAGGCTGATCAGACCCTATGGCTAGGACCAATAACCCTTCCCAGCTAGGCATTAGTAATACAATGTGCACATTGCTGACAGTATGTACCCACTACTCTGTCGGAGAGGCAGCTCTGTCAAATCCACATGTAAATAGGCCAATGAAAATCAATAACAATATCAACTATGCATTAAGAGCATTTCGGTACAATGGCTTTCGATACACGGGTTTACTTATCAATCAGTACACAAAAGGCATTTCAATATCAATAGCGATCAATGAATATGGATAAATTTCAATCTTTTGGAAGATCAAAGAATGATCAACAATAACAAGTGGCATTTAATCAAGAAGGAAACATACTCATTGGGTCAACAAATCAAAACATGAGTATGCATAATGATGTATACATTAC
>CANXYC011017333.1:0-18123 GCA_948193065.1 Aleurites moluccanus | reverse complement strand
TGGTTCCCCCGTCCCCGCCCCCGCCCCGCCCCATTGCCATTCCTAAGTGTTGCCGTGTTTCCAACAAGAAACTTCTTGGAATCTGAACTGTTGAAATTTCTTGAAGGATCATGAGCTACAGATTGTTTGGGCTTTCGTCGTGGGGGGCTAAACTTTCCGTCATTGGATTTTTTCTATCATTTGGGCCAGCAGCAGCTGGTGCTTGCCGTGAGGAGTCACTGGTTTGGTTTAGGAAGTCCCTAACTTATATATTGCTTGCCTTCTTTGTTTCCCACAGATGTGGGATTTAATATTTCAACACTTCCTCAAGTATAATTGGACTTAATTCTTATTTTAGTCCAGTTTTCACTTAGACATTTTATTTTGACTGGATTAGATCTTAGCACTTCATAGATTAAAAGGATCCCTACAATCTTCAACTTGAATGGACTGGATCTTGGCTCTTTTTGGGCTCAGAAGATCAACTTATCTTCCACCGGTTCATCATCAATTGAGCCTTGTTTCATCCAAGTGCAACCTCTTAGCTACCTTCTTTTTGGTGGATTAATACTTAGCATTTTTTATGGTAGGTTCGAGGTTTTTTTCTTCCTCAATCCTACACTGGATTTATACTTAGGCTTTCTTGATGGTGAAATCGGGATTTTTTCTTCCACAGTCCCACAAAGATCATTTAGGGCTCTGATACCATGTTGAATTTTTTTTTTAAGGACCATGGGTTATACATTGATTGGGCTTATATCATGATAGTATTGACCTTTTTAACATATAACAAGTGTGAATACGTGATTTTGTTCCTTGTTGCATATAACAGACTTGTGCAAGCTTTAGAATAATAATCAAGCCATCTAACTTTCATGGACATTTGAAGCACCCCTAAAGGCATAACCAAATCCATGTCGAGTCAAATGGCACCACCTAGTGGCCCAACCTACTCAGAAACTGACCTGAAAAAGCTCAAAACAGTGAATGACCTGATTTGACTTTGGACTCCTGCCTAAAGGAATGGCAAGACCCATAAGCCCGGCATCACCACCCTTATGGAGTGGCGGGCAGCTAGCTGTTGCTGCCTCCCAACTTTCTCCATGCCACCTCTCTTGCATGGTGGTGTCGCCCAAGCATACTGATGGCAAAGCCTATCCTGGCATGCTACACCTCATGATTTGTATCTTTTTTTCATTTATCTCACATTTAAAGTTTACAAACTTTTGCTTTCTAACTTCTTATTATAAGTAAGAGCCTCCATCAACCTTCAAAGACATACCATTAAAATTAGATTGAATTTTCTTTAATTGACTCTCCTTTCTCCCTCTTATTTTTTATATTTTTACACAAGCAGTTCATTTTTTTTTTTATTTCAATCTGATTTCTTTAGTTCAACTTGATATTTGGTGCTTCAAAATTAATTCTCTTTAAATTAATTTTAATTTTTTTAGACTAATTCCCTTCCTAAAATGGAGCTTCGATATGGAGAGACTCTTATACCACCATCTCCTTGTAAGTCAAGACAAAAGGTAAACTCTAAACTTATTCTTTTCAATTCTTTAATTTAAAGTATCTTCAATCATTTCATCTCATTTGTTTTATTTTAATTTTAGGCATCTTAAATTGTTCTAATTTAAGGTATCTTAAATTAGTTTGTTATTTCATTTGTTCCAATTTAAAGCATCTTAAATTATCCAAATTTAAAGCACCTTAAATTGTCCTAATTTAAAATATCTTAAACTAAACTTTTAATTAGTTGTTCTTTTAATTTTGAGGCATTTTAAAATTTTGTCCTTTCTACATTTCTTTTAAAATTTGATAAAGCATCAAATAAATAAAATATGATAAATAAAGTTTAAATCAAGCTTAAAATCACTTTTAATCATATTTAACTCATTTGCAGAAAGAAAAAACTGTGTGAATTTTGATCCTTATTCAAAGGGATATGCATGTTTGCTTATTTAAAAGCATCAAATTCAAAAAGCTAAAGAAACCATTTTTCATATATATTTTTTTTTTATTTTCTTTCTAATTTTAGTTTATTTATTCTTGTTTAGTTGAATAATTTGGATAATGTGTGATCAATCTAAAATCCATAAAAATTAGAATTGATATCCTATACTTTAAATTTTTTATATACAAGTGTAATTACTTTATTTTAATTTATTATCGCTTTAAATGGATGTTTATTGATTTATTTAATTTTTGATTTATTTATCGCTTTTTCATTCATATAGATGTCATCTTTTAAATGTTCATCCAAAAAATATTTTTCCAAGTTATATTTAAATTAAAGGCCAAAGATTAGTTCCTTGAATCCGAAAATCTAGTTCTCGAATTTAAACTTAGTTTGAAGGTCTATTGCTTTTTTCATTGGATTTAATTTAGAGTCAATTTTGAGTTTTTACCTTATATGTTCCCAATAAAAAATAAAGTAAGGTGACTACTCCTAAAAATCAAAATTAAATTTAAATTTCAAATGTAAGGTGACAGACGCTTTAAGTCGTGAAAATGAACCCAAAAGAGCATTCAAATTCCAAACGGACTGGATCAGTGCTCGAGCGAGGCTTCATAGCAGGCAACTCCTTAATTCTATGTGGGTTGAAATTCTTGGACTTGGCAGGCAGTGGGCTTGCTTTTATATGGGATGCTGCTTTATAAGGCTTCAAGTATGTGGCTCCTTTTGAACCATTTAATGTATATGCCCTTTATTTTTCTTTTCTTCTCCCTATGTGGGAGACAATATTCCAATACTCCCTCAAGTGCAAACTAGCTTGACTTTTGTTTTTGGCCTAGTTGTTATTTGAGTTTTCTTTTCTTTGATTGTATTGGATCTTAGCACTCCATAGGCTCAGAGGATCCCTACTTCAGTTTTCAACTTGAATGGACTGGATCTTAGCTCTTTTGGGCTCAAAAAATCCAACATTCCTCACGCCTGAAGCTTACTGTTCTTGGCCCTTCATTGGGGCCAGAGGATCAGCATTGATTCATTAGTCCATCATTAATTGCGCCTTGCTTTAACATCCAAGTGTAATGGTGAGCTCTAGCTTTTTTCTTCCACAATCCTATAAAGATCATTTCGGCTCTGATACCATGTTGAATTATATTTTGAAGGAGCATTGGCTACACAATGTTTGGGCTTGCATCATGAGAGTATGCGTCTCCTTAATTCTATGTGGGACGGACTTATTGGATTTGGCAGACAATGGGCTTGCTCTTTTGTGAGCTGCTGCTTCATTGGGCTTCAAATATGTGGCTCATTTAGATAAATGGTGAATATTGGAATGGTAGATAATAGTTTTCCTTTGGATTTTAATATGATGAAACAACATGTTTATAGTGCCAAATCTGATAAAACTTGGTTGTGGCATAGAAGGTTCGGGCACTATATTCAAAAATCTTTGAAGTTTATGGAAGATAATGCTATGGTAATGGATATGTTTGCTATTTATGTGAGTGAGAATGTTTGTGAATATTGTCAAAATGCAAGATACATAGAAAAAAATTGTATGGATTGAAGCAAGCCCCTAAGGCCTGGTATGCTGGAATTGACTCTCACTTGGTCCATCAAGGATTTATGAGGAGTAAAAATGAGGTTATATTGTATGTTAAACATTTGGAAGATGGTGAACAACTACTTCTATCCTTGTATATGGATGATATGTTGGTAATATGAAGTAATTTTTAACTTCTAAAGAGATTCAAGAAAGAAATGCAACAAGAATTTGAGATATCATATTTAGGGTTGATGAATTACTTTTTAGGAATAAAGGATTCTAAAAGTACTTTGAGGTATTTGTTCTCATTTGGATAAAGTCCCTTCTCATGGAACTCCAAAAATCATGAGGTGTGGATCAATCAACTGTTGAGGTTGAGTATGTGTTTATTTCTGCTACAACAAATCAAGCCATTTGACTTAGGAAATTGATGGTTGATTTTGGGAAATTGCAAGTTGAGCCTGTTATCATCATGTGCGATAACAAATCTGCCATTGTTGTTGCAAATAACCATGTACAATATGGCAGAACTAAGCACATTAAAGTCAAATTTCATTCCATCAAAGAAGCGAAAAAGAATCAAGAGATTAAGTTGCTACATTATAGGAGCAAGCTGCAAATTGCTGTTATTCTAACCAAGTTACTCCCATGTAGCAAGCTCGAGGAACTAAGGAGCAGGCTGGAGGTCTCGAAGAAAAGTTTCAAGGAGGAGTGTTGAATTATTGAGACTTTCCTTAGATTTGAATTTATGTTTTTTGAATTTGAAGTTATTTTGTTTCCTTAGTCAACTGCAGTTAGTTCCTTAAATCAAGGAATTTTAACAGCCAAATACAAATATCAGTTATTAAGATTTCTATGCAGAATCTCTTACATTAAGATTTTTTTTCTTGTATTTAATTAGCTTGATACAATGAAATTGAATAACTGTGAGAGGAAGTTTAGTTTTCTATTTCTTAAGCATTCATATGCACTTTTTATATTCCGCCATTTTTTTTACAAATGGTACCAAAGGCCAAATGATCTTCGTGAGACTGTGGAAAAAAAAAAAAGCCTGAACCCACCGTCAAGAAACCAAATTGCAATCCACCAAGAAGAAGGTAACTAAGAAGTTGCACTTGGATGTTGAAGCAAGGCAAGCATCTAGTGAAAGATAAGTTGATCCTCTAAGCCCAATGAAGAGCCAAAATAAATAAACTTGAGGCGTGAAGAATGTTGGATCCTTTGAACTAAAAAAAATAAAGATCCAAAGTCCATTTAAGTTGAAGACTGAAGTAGAGATCCTTTGAGCCCATGGGGTGCCAAGATTCAATCCAGTCAAAGCAAAATACCAAGTGACAATTGGGCCAAAGACAAGCAAGCCCAATTGCAGTTAAGGGAAAATGAAGGAATATTGAATTCTACATCGGTGGGAAATAAAGAGGGCAAGTAGTATATAACTTAGGGACTTGCTAAACCAAAATGGCTAAGGCCATTTTGGTAGAAGCAAGCCCACTAACTCCTCATGGCAAGTAGCAGTAGTCAACCTAAATGAAAGAAAAAAGCCCAATGATAGAAAGCCTAATGATAGAAAGCCTAATCTCTCATGATGCAAGCAAATAATGTGTAGCCTATGGTCCTTCATAAAATTCAACATGGATGTTGAAATAAGGCCCAATTGAGGATGGACCAATGGAAGATAAACTGATCCTCTGAGCCCAATGAAGAGATAAGATCAGTAACCTTTAGGCATGAAGAATGTTGGATCCTTCGAGCCAAAAAGAGTCAAGATCTAATCCATTCAAGTTGAAATTGAAGTAGGGATCCTTTGATCCCATGGAGTGCCAAGATTCAATCCAGTCAAAGCAAAAATTTTTAGGTCATAACTAGGCCAAAAAAAAAAAAAAACAAGAGTAACATCCAATTGCACTTGAGGGGAGTGTTGGAATATTGAATCCCATATCAGTGGAAAACAAAGAAGGAAAGCAATATATAAGTTAATGACTTACTAAACCAAAATGGCTAAGGCCATTTTGGTAGAATAAGCCCACAAACTCCTTATGGCAAGAAGCAACAGCCAGCCCAAATAAAAGAAAAAAGCCTAATGATGGAAAGTCTAAGGACCATGGGCCAAACATTGTTTGGGCTTTTATCTTGGGAGCATTGGCTCAACATTTCCTCCATCTTTTTTAGACTTCCATATACTATGACTTGTTTGCTCCTTAGACTTCATATGGTCAGTGGCTTGCAATACACCAAAATAGCCTTAACCATTTTAGTTTACAACCCAATTAACTTATATGCTTTTCATTTTTTCTTTATCCCATCATTGTGGGAGTGCCAAATTCCAACTCCTCCTCAAATGTAACTAGACTATTTGCCACAAGCTTTCTATTGATATTGGCTTTGTATTGGGCTTAAATATGAGCTATTAAGCCACGTAAACTTTGATACCATGTTAAACTTTTTCATGTACCAAGGGCTGCACATTGCTTGGGCTTTCATCATAGGAGGTTAGACTTTCTATCATTGGGATTTTTTCCTTAATTTGGGTCGGCCTCTCCAATTTGGTTAATGGGCTGCAATATACCAAAATGGCTATAACCATATTGATTTCCATTTTTTTTCTTCTCCCACCAATATAGATTCTTGTTTCTAACTTGAACTGATATTCTATGAAAGCTAGGACTTCAAAGCTAAAGTTCTCTCTCTATTTTCTTAATAGGGACCATTAAGCAAATTTTCAACAAACTACTACCTAGGATTTTCAACAACTATTGAAAATTTAACTATTGTCATTTATTTGCAACAAATTGAAAATTAATTATAATGTTGAAATTTAATGATAGGTTTAGAAACCAAATTAAAAATTAATCCATTTGCTAAAATTTAGTTCAACTATTAATTCCATAACAAGCCTTGTTGATGGTTTGAACTTGACATAAAACGACTTAGCTTTTTATTATCAATTTGCAAGTTGTGGTGTTGATCTTATGATAAAATAGGTGTATAAGTTGTGGTACTTGCATCCATCAATGAGATATGATTTATAATGGTATTATGATATCTTAACCTAGTTTTTTATATTGTTTGGCCAATTGACTATAGGCACTATACCTCACTATCTATTGGGATTTCTATGCTTAATCCACATTTGTTGGCTAGAAGCTTAACTAAGGTTTGATACACATGCTTCATTAGACCAGTTATTACAAATTCTTCCTTTTTTTGATAAGGCGATGGAAAGAGACCAGAGAAAGGGAGTTAAACTTTAGTTTTGTTTTCCTTTAAGGATGAGAAAGTTTGTTCCTTATATTAAAATTGAGGATTTTTCTTGCTTACATTTGGTGTATGTGAATTAACTTGTATGCATATATATTTTTCCTCTCTCTCAATATATACACACACAACTTCATGAATGGCAGGGTAATTATTATATTCATATCTTATAAAATTCATGCTTAATATTGAATTTTATAAGCTATGAATTTATAAATTTTTTTGCCATATATGTTTAATATTTTTTTTAATAAATTTTGTATAATTTTTTTGTGTGATGTGTTGCAATATATGTTGTATCTTGCTTATGTGTCATATCTTGATTTCCATCTTGATAATTCACAACTTCATTTCAATTACAATGGACCTGATGCCCAATAATGTGGTCTTTTACATATAAAATGTTGGCAACTCAAAAGGCAAATAAAGGCCCTTTAGGCAGTAGGGACAATCCATACTGATTTTGAGAAAGGGTTTACATGTGCTGAAATCAGTCATGATCCTTGTTTTTGGACTTTATATCCTTCTAAAGTATCTTTAAGACCCGAATATTGAATCTCTGTGAACCATTATTTTTCAAGACTGAACTTCTTGCATGTACTACCCTGAATAGTGTTAGCTGATTTAGTTGTGGAATTTTACTATGCATATTCATTTTTCAATTTTTTATGTTAGGGATCTTTTAGAAGTTATAAAGACTATTGTATTACCTTATTCTTTTGGGTTTTCATTGAAAATTTTTAGTTCATTCGGATTTGCTGAAGGTTGGGCAAGCATAATTTGATTGTGTTTGCATGTTTGTTCATTTGATTGTTGTAATTTCTTTCAAATTAACTTATTTCTGTGATTTATTCTCTAGTTCTTGTTTTTCTTTTTTCTTATTTGTTTGTTTCAATTTGTTGTGACTAGAGCATCTAGAATTACGAAGTAGTCTATGTGGTTGATGAATTGCACAAAACTTTGAGAGTTTAGAAATTAGATGCAGAATTAGCATTCTTGATGATTAAGCTTGCCAAATAATGGTTGATCCTAAAGAAATGGCTTTGCAGGGGGCCAAACTTCTTTAAAATATTAATAGTCAAGATGAGATGCTAATTTAACAATTTTGTTGTGATACAAGCATAAAAATGGTGATTCATTTTTCTTGCTTCTATGTCATGGGAGCCAAGACATGTACTAAATTATCCTTGATAAATACTAATTTTGTTCTCCTAACATATGTTAAATGAACTTGTCCAAACATGGAGACTTTTGGTTAAAATACAAATTTTTAGTCAATAAAATCACTACAAAAAATTTAGAATTAGCTTTTTATTTCATCTGAATTAGACTTTTCATTCAAAAATAGATATAGAATAATTCTAATAAAAAACATCAGGACTTTTTAGGCCAAAGAAGAGGAGTAGATCTTAATCATTGAACAACAACAAAACTAGTTTCAGTTTTTTAAATGCTTGAGCCACCAAAATGCAAGCAATGGTAGAACCAAAGCATCTTCATTGCATGATGTGAGAATGTGAGATCTCGCTCGAACACTGGTCTGGTCTACTCAAAAGGATGAAATATTCTTTTGGACTAAGTCTCATGAAGAAAGCAATTATCGCTTTACTTAGAAAACTATTCTTTAAATTGAAAATTGGTTTTGGAAATTTACCACCTTAATTTTAGTTAAGGCAAAACTCATTTTAAACTCCATTTAAGATTTTACTTAAAGAAAACACTAGTCTTTAAAATCAAAAATGATTCAAGAACTAGATTTTGGCTTTAAATAAAAAGAATTTGGTTATTGAGTAGAATGGTAATCTATGAAAATATTATTTCATGAGTGGCGATTTATAAAACGTATGAACAATAAAAGAAACAATATAAAAAAGCATATAAGAAGAGAAATTGGTTTATTTTAAGTTGATTTGATACTTAGGATCGAATTTTAAGTGTGTCTGCATATCTCTTTGAATGAGAATCAAAATCTACATAATTCTTTTTATTTTGCATTGGGGGATTGATTCATATAATCTTAATCTTATAATGTTTTGGTGATTTTATTGAGAAAGAAAAAAGTAGATGTTATAACTTATATAATCTTGCTTTAGGAGGAGGATGGAGCGTATTGTCAGATTTGAGTTTCACTTTCCAAAACGTCAATGTGAGAACTTAAGTCTAAATTATTAAAGTCAAGTCAAATTATGAAAAAAATGTCTTGGTCACCAAAGCAAAGGAGAAAAACTAAGTCCAAAATAATAATCCTAGTTAGCTCAAGGAGAGCTAAATAGATGACTCTTTTTCAAAGAGGAAAATAATCTTCGAGCCCTGAATGTGTAAAAAAAAGGAAAGGAGAATGCAAGAAATGGTACAACCATCAACTAAGACCAGAGAGTGTGTTGGAATGGAGGATGGAAGCTCCAATTTATAGGAAAAGACGAAAGGGAGGAAGACCTAAAAAAACAATATGGGATGTAGGAGGATATTGGGAGGAAAATTGCAGTGCTCTATGAAAATCTATAAAGCTTGCCTACAAATCTGCATAGAGCCCTGTGAAATCCGTAAGTCTCTTTTTGGATCTATAGGGCCTAATTGCACAAATCCTTAGGATGAACCTGCGAATCCTCATAGGGCACTGCAAAATTCGCAAAACCTTATGATGATTTACTGGGACCTTCTACGGATTTCTATAGTAAGGCCACACTTCCTTAGGCCCCTTTGTGGCCCCATGGACGTTAAGTTTGCTTTGACAGGGTGTTTTAATAGTTCTTTGGGATCTATTTTCATAGTTTGAGCATGTAGAAGTATGATTCACAGAAGGGGTGTGTCACACCCCAACACCACCGGTGCGACGGTTCTAGGACAAGGGTAGGCATAAGGCCACCATAAACCCGTAGAACCCTTAACTAACCTATCTCATACATAATAGCTTACATTTTCAATGCAAAACATCATATCTCACAATTTAACATTTTTATATCATAACATCTCCGCTTGTTCCCTACCGATCAAAAGACAGTTCTCACATCAATATGGAACAAAGGTGAATCTACAAATGCCATCCATGGCAACAAAATCAACCATTCATATCTATCTACGGAGTTCTAAAAGAGTACTTCTCAATAGACAAATTTATATAAACATAACAAAAATAATAATATTCAGTATAATTACATCCAAGCTTCTTGTGAAGAAGAAATCAAAAAGTTCTATCCTTTGGATTAGCTCTCTCTCGAGCTACACTAGCACCTGAAATCCACAGAAGAGGAATGAGCCTTCAACTCAATAAGATATAAACTACATAATGTGTTAGGTAAATCAAGAATCTGAGTATCAAATCATGAACATATACATATACATATATTTAGGCATGAAAGAATCATAAGCTTATACTTGAGGAAGAATATGAGTGCTTACAACAATTAGCACTATCAAATCATATCATAAGTCAATTCGTGGTTCTCATTTAGAACATAAGAATGCCTGCAAAGGATGGCATTATCAAATCACATATAAGATAGAACTGATATCATATCATACGTATCAGTAGCCTTGCTACCTTAACGTGCACATATGCTTGCGCGGGCATATGCCTAGAGCATATGGCCCCTCTAGGTGGAACACTGATAAAAAAAACCTATCAGCTGGGCTTCTATTGTACACATGGACCAATGAATTTACTCTCATTGGGAAAAGCATTCTATATTTATGCATATCATAGGTCATCATAATAAGAGGTTCACAAAAATTTCAGATTTGGTCAAAAGACCATATATCATACATATCAAAGGCTTGTTCATGATCTTGGTTCAAGAAGGTAACCAAATCATTTTATACATTTAGTGTTTACATGGAGAAGGTAATCCAATAAAGCATTTATATCATAAAGCATATACATGAATATTTAATGATTTATCTCATAAGGAGAAATATATATTTATGTAATTCATAACTTACCTCTCAGCAATTCTTTCCACTAATCCAGTCAACACTTGCTTAATTAACTAGCCTCAACAAATCCTCGAACTGACCAAACCTAAACAAATCCCCAAATTCCGTAAATTAGGGTTTCTTCAATAATGACACAATATAATTTCTTATAATTTCCACTATCTTATAGTCTTTATTATTGTTTCTTAACATCAATTTAATTTATCTCTTAAGAAAATTTGAAATTATGAACGTGGTCACTATTCATATTACTATTCATCAAAACTCATAAATTATGATACCTACCATACTATTCATAATTAATAGCCTTAAATGTATATAACAGGTTCTATATAACTCATAAATAATTATTCTAACTATCAAAAATCTTAATCTATAAGAAAAATGGAGTTCATAAAAAATCACCTTATTTCCCTAACTGAGTCCTTGAAGAATCTTTTCTTGGAAATGATGACTAAAACCTTAATAAATGAGGGAATGTAATCAGTTAATGCATTAATTATGAGTATTAGTACACTAGAAAATAAATGGGACAGATTGGAGAGAGATAGGAGAAGAAATGAAGAAGAAAGAAGAAAAGAGAGAAATTATCATGAAAAAGAAAAGGGCTACTGCCTCTCCATAAATAGGCCACAGCATCGCTAATTCCCACTTCGCCATTTTCTACTTCGGCAATTCCACTTCGTCAAATGCTACCTCGGCAAATACCACTTCGCTGAATTTTCATTTCGCCAAATGCCACCTCGGCAAAGGCCACTTCGCTGAATTCCCACTTCGCCAAATGCCACCTCGGCAAAGGCCTCTTCGCTGAATTCTCACTTCGCCAAATGCCACCTCGGCAAATACCTCTTCGCTAAATTTCCACTTCGCCAAATGCCACCTCGGCAAATGCCTCTTTGCTGAGTTCCCACTTCGGCAAATGCCACTTAGCTGAATTCCCACTTCACCAAATGCCACCTCTGCCAATGCCTCTTCGCTGAGTTCCCACTTCGCCAAATATCACCTCGGCAAATGCCTCTTCGCTGAGTTCCCACTTCGCCAAATGCCACCTCTGCAAATGCCTCTTCGCCGAATTCCCACTTCGCCAAATGTCACCTTGCCGAATTCCCACTTTGCCAAATGTCACCTCGGCAAATGCCTCTTCACTGAGCTCCCACTTCAGCAACTCTTACTAATCCCGCTCGATTAGAGCTAGATGACTCCAATAGACTCGCTTTTTGTTGACACTTAAACTAGACATCTGAGACTACAACTTCAAGCTTAACCTTCCAGCTCGCTAAATCTTTATCCACCTCGAAATCGAGAAGCCAACTCGCACTACCTATTCTGTCGAGCTGGAAAACCTCCTTGCCAACTCACACTAGACCATATCGCAATCGAGCTACTGATATCCAATTCCTCAATTCTATAACTATCTATATAACACATAAAGAAACATTTCTCACGCTTGCATTTGACTCACTCAGCTATTAACATTATCAAAACAAATAATAGCATACTCAGACTTACTGCAAGAATTAGCAAACCACACATGCTCTGGTTGAGAAAATATATTTCCTCTCAAATACAAAATTCATAACTGCCAAACAGACTTAAGATAAAATATAAATCTAAAATTTATATATATATATATTCACACTTATCCACATATTCAGTGAAATCACAATACTGACACATAAAAATCTTACTCAAACACAATTTTCTAAGATTTTCAAAATATCAATCTGATCACAACAAACATTCATAATAAAATAAAATAAAATAAAATTACACAGGTATTACAGGGTGTTCAATCACGTGTTCAAAACTGCCCCTCAACATAGTTGCTTTTCTTGAAAAGTGTATATGATGTAGTGAACATACGCTACCACAGTCAAATTGGGCAAAGGCTCCTAAGGTTGGTTGTTGGTTGATTCTAGGTTTAGTCTATAAGAGGGAGACCTAACTCTATTATAGGTTGATATTGTTTAATCTTAGCATGCATTATATAAAACATAAGGTTATCTTGAGAAGGTCTAACAAGTCCTGTTCTACTGAGATTAAAACTTTAGGTCTAGTATGAAGGGCATCCTAAGTCTAATCTATGCATACAAAATGTGAATATATATGTGAACTAAATACCTTAAACCAATGTAAAATATTAGCCCAAACTGTTGTGGTATTTAGCTATGATGATTTTTTCCGAAAGATGTCAAAGTTTGATTAGGATATTGGAATTTGAGAATATGCCCCACATTTGAGTGATTTTGTGTCATGGTAATTTGAAATAAAGGTTACATGGTGACTTTAACAATCATCAGGGATAAAGGCTTTCATATTCTGCTTGTCCTTGGCTTGTTTACCCATGGAAGAGTGATAATAGGAAATTGAGCTTAGCAATGTTGTAGGATTAGTGCTAATTGAAATCATACTCAGTCTGGTTCGAGCATGTAAAGTTTCTAAGGAATTTTATTGATACTATCAAATTGGTTGAAACCACACTCAGTTTGGGCTAAGCATGTAGGGTATGTGGGGAAAGATTCATTAGCCTAATATTTCTCATATAAACCAGTATGTTTTTGTAACACCTTAGTCAAAATCTAGAACCTGAACCACAAAGGGCTACTTTGGAAATTTTGACTTGACTTGATTGTTGTGATTTACTATATGTTTATGCTTGAATTTGACATGTATGCATGTTTTATGATGTATTTGTATGAGTAGAGGAGGTTAAAAGACTGTTAGGAAGCAATCAGGTAAAATTAGATTTTCGGTGAACTAGAGGCAAAATGGTCATTTCACACCCTTTGAGTTTTTAGTAGAAATTAACATTATATTTTATGATAAAAGAGAATATTAGGACATGAAAATAGAGGTATAATGATCATATGAATTATTTTTTGAAGATTAAAGCTGGTAGAAAATAATTCCGGAAAAAGTTAATCGGAAAGGGATCCAATTCGAACTAGGGGTAATATAGTCTTTTCCTAAGGTATATGGACTTATATGATGTATGCAAGTGTATGTATGAAATGAAATGTTGAACTAGGTGTGTACAAATTCTTAACTTGGTATAATAGTGATGAATATATGAAATATAAGTGAAATGTGGTGATAGAAATGTGTTTGATGCATAAAGAATTGGAAAAGTGTTAATTGTGTAATGTGATGTATATTGTGTATGTTTAATGTCTTTTGATATGAATAATGTATTTTGTAATGTTTTTAAGTTTTACCAAATTGTTATATATGGAAATAGGTGAACCTTCGGGTACTCCAGCTGGGAGTGTCGAACAGTGGGCCACTTAGGGCTCACGAGTCGTGCTTTAGGTGTTAAAGTGTACTTTTTGCATCTAAGGTGAGTTTATATGTATAATCATGCATGATTTACATCATATATCATATAAGATGTCATTTGAAATGATAAACCAACACTTGATATCTTAAAATACCTACAATGCAGTTTTACCCCGAAATAAGCCCACCGAAACAACTTAAATAAAATGAAACCTAAAAAGCCAATTGAACCCCCACTTGGCCCAATTATCTAGTTTTTTCCTAAACTTTAAAATGGTACCTCATGGTCCACTTGAATCCATTGATAGCATAGTTAATTAGAAACTACTCAAAAATTCCAAAACGGACCCGTAACGGCGAGTGCCAATTGCGGCAGCGCAATTGGGCTCGCCGACCATTTTTATCACTTAACCTAAAATTTTTTCACCCCTTATTTTGCCATTTTATATTATTTCTATAAGTCATTTGTGAGCGATCATGGTATTATGAACATTTACTGCATTTATATATATAGAGATTCATTGAGTATTTTTATACTCACCCCCGTAGTTGTCATTTTTTGTTCAGGGCCGTAGTGAGACTCGAATTCCATTGGCACTATCTATCCTTGTCTTAGAATTTTTCTTCTTATACCATGTAATACTCGGGTCTTAAACAGCATATGTAAATATTTGTACAGTATTAGAGATTCCATGGTACTGTAACCTAAGTAGAGACATATATGTGTGTGCTTGTATTTCTTTTAGTTTTACATATAAACTATGCTATGTCTGTATGTGGTTTGATATATATATATATATATATATATATATATATATATATATATATATATATATGATGAGTTGATATTGGAGGTTGAGTTGGATATTGATAATAAAGTTATATTGAAGTGTTGTTTGCATTTTCTACAGCGGGATATAGTCGCATATTAGAGGAGATGCTGTCAAAATTTCAATAGACATATTAAGCTATATTTGAGTTGATCATATGAATTGCTTGTCATATTATACATATAGTTGGGTTCTTCGTGGTACTGGTAGCTTAGGCAATACCCGTACCCTAGGACCGTCGCGGCTCCCAGGTTGGGTCGTGACAGTTTTGTCCATAAATAAATCGAATTTAGTTTCAAGAAGAAGTGGATTGGTTAGCTTGTTATGTTTGGACCAAAGGGTTTGCTTTAGTTTGCCATCAAATAACATCATTTGAGGTTTTTTGCCAAATGGGCTTTGGGCTTTAAAGAAAGTTTTTCTACTTGCCTATCAAAGGGTGGTTTGGATTTTATTGGGAGATGATTAGTTTTACTTCAAGTATAGCATTAGGAGTTTTGGCTACAAGATAACTTATGGGCTAAACATAAACAAAATGGTTTATGGTTCCATTTTATGGGGCCCAATTATTCAATAGTGTATGAGTAGAGTGTCGATCCCATAGAGAATGTGTTGACAAGTACCAAATTATAAATCTACTCTATTATTTAGAAAATCGATTAAAAAGTTTCAAATTTAAAGTAAACTAAATTAATATAATAAATTCAATATATTAATATAATAAAATTCAATAAATTAATAAACTTCTCCATGTTTTTCTAGATTAGTTTTAATCTTATCGGTATTAGTGATCAAGTTTCCCTAAGTTATATGATGTTATGTCTCAATACACACATACACACACATATATGTATTCATGTATACTCTCGTGATCACATGCAACTAACACATATCCATTAAGTTCTATGGAATATCTTTTTATTCTTATTTTTAAGCAATACATATATGCTTTCACTCTAGCTATTTCACACAATATTTTTAATTCATGCAATTAATGACTTGTTAATTATAAGCTTTAAAAACTAAGATAATTAATTAATTTCAACAAGTTAAACCAATTAATCAAACATAGATAATCATAGGTACAATCAAATGATTACATCTAAATCTTAGAGAATGATTTTAGTTACTCATGGAGAAGAAGAGAACAAAGAAATAATAAACAAATTAAAAGTAAATATTGAATTGAACTTTTATTAAATTAAAAGTAAAAGTTTAAAAAGGAACTATTTGATAGAGTTGGATAGATGAGAACTCCATGTCATCAATCTTGAGCTCTTTTCTCTCCAAATCTTCAAAGAAAATTTAAAACTAAAAACTAAGAACTTAATGTAATATATGTTATTTTTGTTGTATTTTATTTATTGTATACTTGAAGAATTAATTAATTTAAGATATAAATGTTGTTAGTAGATGCAGTAAATTTCTGGTTGCAGAAATTTATAAGGTTGATTGCATGTTTTTAGAGAAATAATTTGGTAAAGTGTAAAACATAAGAGTTGTGGATTTATGTTTCATCTTCAATTCTGTAAAATGGTTTGGTAAAATTCTGTGTGTGTGAGGAGTTATGCCTCCTTGAGTAGGACTTGTCTGGTTTAGTATTTCTGCAGGAAGTCTGTGTTTGTTTGAAATTTCTGGGAATGACTGAGGCAGTTTGAGCCACAGGTGTAAACATGACACATGTCCCTTTATGTGTTGTGTTGTTGACTGTAAAATTTTAGGAAATTTAGATAAGTATAACTCAGTGGAGAGTAGATTTTCCCAAGTCTGTTCGGATGAATTTTGGGGCGATAAGTCTGGGTGACTTTTGGAGAGTCACCATGGTCTGTATAGTTGCCTTTGTAATTTGAATTTTGGATATGTTGAGCCCCTGAATGTCTATTTTAAGTGAAAAAAAGAATCAGGAAGTTTGGATATTTGTAGCTCATTTGCGAGCTGGTTAAGTATAAGTGACTGAGAAAAGGTTTCAGCTCATCAGAGATTGGTATTTGCGATCCGGCAAAGTGCGAGGTGGCATTTTGCGAGCCGGCAATGCCAGCAAGTGAAGTGGCGAAGAGAGATTGCCGAAGTGGCAAAGAGAGATTGCACAAGTGGCAATTGGTGAAGAGACATATGCGAGGTGGCACATGCGAAGTAAGCTTTGGCGAAGAGGAATTTAGCGAGGAGGAAAAGGTGAGGTGGCATTATACGAAGAGGCATTATGCGAAGAGGCATTATGAAATTAGGCATTTTGAGAAGAGGCACTATGCGAAGAGAGAATGTGCAAGGTGGTAGTTCACGAGCAGAGTTGGCGAAGAGGTATTGCCGAGGTGGCAAATGCGAGGAAGAGTTTGCGAGGAGAGTTTGGCGAGGCAGCATATGCGAGGTGGCATTTGCGAGCTGGTTATACGAAGTGGGATTCACGAAGTGGCTGTTGCGAAGTGGCATTGCCGGATCAGTTTTAGCGAGCTGGAAAGTGCGAGCTGGGAATTGCGAGCTGGTTTATGTGAGGTAGCATTACCGAGGCAGGTTGGCGATGCGAGCTGGCGAGCGGGATTTTGGGCGGTGGCCTATTTAACCCAGTACTCAGTAGCGATTTTCTGTCTTCTTTCTTCGTTCTTCTTCCGTCTTTTCCAGAATTGTTCCATTTCTTGTCTAAGGCATTAATATTCAAAATTAATGCATTAGATCTCTAGATTAGAATATTTCAAGGCAGAAATTATCAGATTCAAGCAGAATATTTCAGGAAGTCAGTTTTTGGGGAAATAAGGTAAATTTTCTTCAAATATCAATTCTTGTTAGATTAATAAATTCTGATGGTAAGAATAGTCAATTAAAGGTATATAGAATTTATTGCAAGCATTTTAAGGTTATACATTATAATTAATGTTGGAGAAATCAGAATTTATGGACTATCATTAATAGTAGCATGAACAGTAAATTCGAATTTAATGCAGATTTTTCTTTAAGAGATGAATTAATTGATGATTGGGAATTAAGAATAAAAACTCTAAGATGGTTAATTATTAAGAAATCATGTTGAATATTATTGATCTAGGAAAACCCTAATTTTGAATATTTGGAAAAATTTCTTAGGAAAGGAAAATTAAGGAAATTGAGGAGAATTGTGTAAGCCATATTGTTGAAAGGAATTCAAAGATAAAATTGTGTAAGAGGTAAGTATGAACATTGCATTTGTTTATTATTTCTTTGAGATGATATGACCGAATATTCATAATGCTAGACCATATGATTCTTGCATATTGATATTATATCATTGAGCTATTAAATTGAAATTTTATGATATCCTAAAACCGAAATTTCTCACTTATTCATGTGATTACCGTATATATATATATATATATATATATATA